>VDFB02129547.1:0-35701 GCA_007258455.2 Sequoia sempervirens | reverse complement strand
TGACATTGAGTGTTTAGAGAGACATGGTTTCATATCTCTTTGACACTTTGATATATGAAGATTTAGTGGGCCCTGTTGGGGTATGTTGAACACATGTTGCTATTACCTTTGTAAGAGTGACATTCTAGTTTTAGTGGGAGATGTTGTAATGTCTCATTGAAATGTCGATATATTGCTTGCTTCACATGGTCATTGTAAAGAGGATGGAGTGACTATTTTTTTGAGTGACTTGATGGTTTTAGAGAAAGAACAAACAAAGTCTCTTCGATGATATGAATTCTAATGGGAAGGTAGTGATGATTTTTCTAGAACAATTATAAATTGAATGGGTCTAGCAATGTGTGGTGGTAGAGTAGCTGAGTGAGAGAGGGTTGTGAGGTCGGGAGAGAGACAAAGGTTGAAAGGGGGTTATGCTATCAAATTCTCTTAGGATGGAAAAATATGTAAATCTCCTATAAAGCTCATGAGCTAGATATTGTATTATAACTTGTATGCTTGTTCTTGAATAATTCAATTGATCTTTGGGATTTTGGAGTGTGGAGTTTTTTACCTGTATGGGTTTTCCCCATGTAAATTTGTGTGTTCATATTTTCAAATCATCTTCCATGTTTGTTGATTATGGTTGTTGAATCTATTTAATGGTGTTGTTTGGAAATGGTTTAATTAGAATTAACTTTTCTCTAAGGGTCAATGTGGGAAATGAACTATGTATGATTCCACTTTGTGGCATAGTAGTATGTGTCTTTGAGGCAATTTGATGAAATTAAAAAATTACTGAAGGCACTACTGTTCTTGGATGTTTCTTTATGATATGATCAAAATTTCCCAACAAGATCAACATATCTGAACTACACAACCATAAGAGAAAATCCAAAGCAACCACAAAACATTTGCAACATATCTTCTTTACAAATTTCTCAATATCCTTGACATATACAACCAATAACCTATACCCATGACACTAATGACAACAATAATCATTTGATAACCAATTGACCAATTGAAATCAATGACAACACCTTGAATCCTTCCATTCTTACAACAAAAGAATAGGTGGAGGCATAAGGAGGTTGTTCACAGGTACACAAGTGTTTTCGTGTTGGAGGAAAAGAGGAGAATGGAAGTGGTTGTATTGTAATCTCATTTATTTGATGATAATGCATACTTGACCTCTCTTCTTGGTGGAGTTTTTTCTCACAAGGGTTTCTTCACATAAATCATGTGTTATGTGATGATCTTATGTTGCTGATTTGTGCCTCATTTCTGCTATCTTATTCTCATGATATTCTTTATTTATTTTTATTATAAGTTCACATAAGGTAGTGTTTGTAAGCATGTTATGTTGGTTGTTTCTTAGCATCATGAAGAAGATGGATCTAATCATGGTATTTCCATAGTAAGGCATCTTAATTTTCAGATTTTTATATAAGTTTCAGATTTTCATGTTGTTGTAGTACAAGCCTTGCAGCTCATCCTTCAAAGTCATATTTGGATAGAGATTGAATTTCCCAACAATCGGTATTGAACCTATTTATTTCTCATCATTCACAAGGTGACTACCTCATACACATCACATATACATAGTGATTGGTTCCAACATATGTCACACATACTAGCTACAACATATGTCATAAGTACACAATGACTAGCTCATAACATATGTCATAAATACATAGTGAATAGATCTTAGTATACATCATAAATACACAGTGACTAGCTCTTAGCATATGCCACATGTACACAATGACTAGCTCTTAGCATACACCACATATACACAGTGACTAGCTGTTAGCATACAATACATATAAAATAATTTTTGGGTCATATGGACATCACAAGTACATTAGTGATGACTCATCACATAAATAATTCACATGATAAATCACATGGTCAAATATAAAATAAACTGGTAAAATGAAAATGAATTCAACATATTGCATGCGTCAACCCACTACTTGATTCACAATCACATAAGACTTGATGCAAGAGCATCTAGTGGTGTAGGGAAATCTTGCATCACCCAAAAAAAATATTTTTCCTTATTTTCTTTAGTTTTTTTGAGTCCCATGATGGCACTTGAGGGGTAAAAGATAGTCAAAAGTCAAAAAAGGTGAAAAATGATCAATTACTATTTTTAGTAAGTTGGCCTAACTAGGCTCATATGGACCTAAAAAATTTACCCCAAGGAGTGGAACTGAAAAATATTTTTGGTGGCAAAAGAATCATCTCAATACCCTACATGGTTTGGGAGATATTAAAGTTTTCATCATAAGAAATTTCTCCAATGTGGATTCAAATTCAAATTTGAAAACCTTAGAAGCCCCAAAACAACTCAAAAAGTTGATAAAATGATCTCCAATATTTAGGCACTATAGACCTCTTTGAGATCTTTCCAATGATATATTATAATAGCAAATCAGACACCCAGATCATAAGTTATGGCCCTGTGAAGCTACCCCACTAAAAAGTGAATTTCATTAAAATATCTTCCTAGGCAAGAAATCAAATGGCTGGACTTTTGGTGCAAAAAAAGAAGGAAAAGTTACACTTTCTAGAACATTTTAGGGTGGTTATTGGGTAAAATAAAAAGGGTTAAGTGAGGATTGTAGAAGGTAGCTCCATTAGTGTAGATTGTGGCTCCAAACAATATATTTTGTTTTTAGACTTGATTTTGTTGTAATGAATCAAGCCCATGAGGCTATAGCATTGTAAGTTCTGAATCTCTAATTTCATTTTTTGAAAATAATTGAAAGTGACTTATTTTTTGTCTCTCTTCTTCTATGTTGGTATCTATTTTTCTAATTTGTGATGGTTTTGGGTGGTGTGTCCCTCATCAAGTGGTATCAAAATGGGTTTTCCTGAGTGTGTATATAGATCACCAAACATGAGGCAATTTGCACTAGGACATGTGGTTGTTGGTTTCTGAGAAAAGTGATTAGAATGCCTCCTCAAAGAAACTGTGGTGGTGGAAGAAATGTTATTGTACCAGAAGAGGGTTTTAGAGCCCTGCAAAGACAAGTTCAACCATTGCAAGAGGAGTTGCATTGAGAGTTTGAGCCAAGAAGAGGAGATGAAAGTGAAGATGAAGTTGAAAATGAGGAACAATTTGAAGAAGAATAAGATGCAATAGATCCAAAGAAAGACAAATCATTTAAGGCCATCTCCAAGATTGGGAAAAGGACAAAGATTGATGTTTCTACATTTTTTGGAAATATTAATCCAAAAGAGTTGATTGATTGGATCAATGATATGGAGGAATTATTTGAGTATGATGAGGTGGAAGATCTTGAAAGGGTCAAATTTTCAAAGACTAAGCTCTAGGTTCATGCAAATATTTGGTTGAAAGAGGTAAAACTAGAAATAAATTGAAGAGGAAAAGAGAAAATAACTAGATGGGACCAAATGATGGAAAAATTAAAAAGATAGTTCATTCCTGTGGACTATGAGCTAGATTTATTGAAGAAGATGCAAGGGTTGAAACAAGTGGGAAAATATATCAAGGAGTCTATAGAAGAATTCTATCATGTCCTAATTAGAATAGGCCATTCTAAGGCCAACAAGGAAAAAGTTTCTTATTACATAAATGGGTTGAATCCAAGTATTCAAGAAGAGTTGGGTCTGGTAAGAATGTCTACCATTGAAGATGCATATCAATTTTCTTTAAAGGTAGAAGAAAAGTTGAATAGAAGATTTGAAATCAAGCAAAGAGGTGGGGGTTGTGGTGGAAAGACTAGTGGATAGTCATATTAAGGTCAAAATGAAGATCAAAAGAAGGGTGAAGAATCTAGTAGCAGCCAAAACTAGAAAGGAGATAAGACCTACTATCCTTGTGATCAGAATAATGGAGACCAAAGAAGAAGAGGAAGATCTGGATGAGGACTGGGAAGAAGAGAAGGCTTTTGTGGAACTTGTTTCCAATGCAAAGAAGAAGGACATAGAGCCTATGAGTGTCCTCAACATTAAGGAAGGACAAATAGAAGATGTGATGGAAATCCATGAGTTGTACATGTAGATGAATATGTTGAGTCTTCATATTCTAAGGATGTAGAAAGAGGAGAGGTTCTTGTTTCTAGAAGAGGCTTGTTAAATGAGGAGAAAGAACCAACTCAAAGGAAGATTTTTTTTTGTACCAAATGTAAGTGTGAAGGTAAATTTTCAATGTTATTATTGATGGAGGTAGTACTGATAACCTTGTTTCAAAAGAGATGGTTAGTAAGTTGGGTTGGAGAAAAGAAGGCATTAGAATCCATACTAGATTACTTAGTTGCAAAATGACCATAAAGCTTTGGTAAATGAATAGTGTTTAGTAAAGTTCAAGATTAGAAATTACCAAGATGTGGTATTGTGTGATATTATACCTATGGATGTTTGTCATATGTTGTTAGGAAAACCATGGTAGTTTCATCAATGAGTAGTACATGATGGACATGCCAACACCTGTTCTTTGACAAAGGATGGAGTTCGTCATAAGTTGAAGCCCTTGAAAGAGACAGAGGAAAAGGTATGGAGTAATGCAAGAATTTGTTTGGTTGATGGAATGAAGTTCCTAAAAGTTATGAGGCATGAGCATATGTGTTTTGCATTGATCCCTAGAGTTGATAAAGAAGATACTAATGAGGCATTATTAGAGGTTTCAAATTTTTTGAATGAGTTTTAGGATATTGTTTCTAATAACGTACCTAAAGTTTTTCCTCCAGTAAGGAAGATTAGCCAGTAGATGGATTTGATTCCTGTAGCCAATTTTCCAAATAAGGCATCCCATCAAATGACTCCAATAGAGAATGAAGAGTTGAATAGACAAGTGTAAGAGTTGTTACATAAGGGATTGATTCAAGAGAGATTGAGCCAATGTATGATACCTGCAGTACTAGCACCAAAGAAGGATGGAAAATGGAGGATGTGTATAGACTCTCAAGCCATCAAAAAGATCACCATCAAGTACAGATTCCCCTTGCCAAGGATGGATGACATTATGGATTGTTTGAGTGGAGCTAAGTACTTCACGTAGATAGATCTGAAGAGCAGATATCACCATTCCAGATTGTGTATGGGAGTAGTAGAACTACTTCTTAATTGAGAAAGATGGATAAGGGGGAGAAGAGTGGTGTTGAGGCTAAATATTTTTCTGAGCACCTGAAGAATTTGCATGAATAGGTGAAGAAACATATCAATAAGATGAACTAATAATATAAGGCTTATGCAGATTGGAAAAGGAGGTATAAGGAGTTATAGGTAGGAGATGAAGTGATGGTTCATTTGTGAAAGGAGAGGTTTCCAGTTGGTACATACAAGTTAAAGATGAAAAATTTTGGACCATGCAAGATCCTAAAGAAGCACGATTCAAGAAATGCTTATGAGGTAGAGTTGCCTAGTGTAATAAACATTTCTCTTGTGTTCAACATTGCTAATTTGACAAAGTATCATGAAGGTGATATAGAGGATGGTCCAATAAAAGAACAGTGGAAAATTCAAGCACCTACTTCAAAGAAGGAAGAGATAGAAGAAATATTGGATGTGTGTGGGTAGAAGTATAAGAAATTGGTAGTATGAAGAATATCTGGTTAAATGGAAAGGAAGGCCTATTGAAGATTCGTCATGGTTGTTTAAGGTTGAGGTTAACCATCTTGGTTTCCCTCTAACTCCTAAGAAGTGACAAGGTCACTTTTTCAAATTAGCTTAGTGTCTGATGCAGGAGAATCCAGTGGTGTAGGGAAATCTTGCATCACCCAAAAAAAATTGTTTTCTTTATTTTCTTTAGTTGTTTTGAGTCCCATGATAGCACTCAGGGGTATAAGACAATTAGAAGTCAAAAATAGTGAAAAATAATCACTTCCTATTTTTAATAAGTCAGCCTAAACGGGCTCGTATGGACCTAAAAATTTACCCCAAGGAGCAGAGAATTGAAAATATTTCTAGTGGTGAAAGAATTCATTCACAATACCCCACACAGCTTGGTAGATATTGTTTTCATCCTAAGAAAATTCTTCAATGCAACTTCAAATTCAAATTTGAAACCTTAGGCTCCCCAAAATAGTCTGCCAAAAAAAGTTTAGACAAAAAATTAATTTTCGGAGTGTTTCAATGTTCTAGATCTCTTTGGTGGAGATATTTCAATGATATATTATAATAGAGAGTTGAATAAATTTAGGGATAAAAATTATGGTTCATGAAGTTGCCCCACTAAAAGTGAATTTCATTCAAATATTTTCCTAGGCAAGAAATCAAAATGGCAGACTTTTAGTGCCAAATCAAAGGGAAAGTTACACTCAACATTCTAGGCAAAGTTATTGCAAAAATAAAAAGGGTTAAGTGGGGGTTATATTAGGTGGCTCCATTAGTGTAGATTGTGGCTCTGAACAATATATTTTATTTTTAGACTTGAT
The DNA here is from genome assembly GCA_007258455.2 of Sequoia sempervirens. Taxonomy (NCBI): domain Eukaryota; kingdom Viridiplantae; phylum Streptophyta; class Pinopsida; order Cupressales; family Cupressaceae; genus Sequoia; species Sequoia sempervirens. Next base: position 29,318 of record VDFB02129547.1, on the reverse strand, counting down.
TTTGTTGTAATGAATCAAGCCCATGAGGCTATATCATTGTAAGTTTTGAATCTATAATTTTTTTTTATGAAAATAATTGAAAGTGAGTTATTTTATGTCTCACATATTTTGTATTGGTATCTATTTTTTTGATTTGTGAGGGTTTTGAGTGGTGTGGCACTCATCAATCCTACTATGATAACAATCAAGGTTCCCATGCTACTCAATGTCATCACTAGCTAGGACACCAACATAACAATGAGTGCAAACCTAGGCCATTTACACAAGTAATTAAGGAGGAATTTGTGTATAAACATACTCAATTACACATAGGTTCATATCACTTCATGATCCCAAGGGTTACCTATCTCCGGTAATCCAAGATACCATTTTCCATGTCAAGATAGGCCAAGCTATAATATGAGACATGTTCAACTATTACCTACCTATTATTCATTAGAAACTCTCTTCCCTATAGTCCATTGAATGACTAAGAAAAAAAGATGGTCCATTACATGCATGTTGTTAGAAAAAAACCATCCAACCATCTAGCGTGCATTGGACATCCATTGTTGGCATGTCGTTGGCCCCAAGGCCCACATGCTCTAGGTAGAATTTGTCTAGGACTCTATAGTAATATGGGGTATACATCATCGACATGCCACTGGCCCCAAGGCCCACATGCTCCTGGAGGAATCTATCCTGCTATCCAAGTGGTATGACTAATAGTCTATCGACATAGTATGCTCCTTGAATCTTGTCAATCTTGAGCATGGATAAGCTTATATTTGAGCGGGTCATAGGATTTTCCATCAATGATCACCTAGGATGGATATAAATATCCTATGTGTTAGAGGATTACCACCTCAACCTATGCCCTCATAGAGTCCTTCTCCATCCATTTCCATAAAATTTAGTTCCTGCACCCAACTTAGCACTATAACTAGAAGAGAGATTCCTAATTAAGAATAAGTAGATCACAATCAATTGATTTATGAGCCTATAAATGGTCATATAAGTTTGAGGTTAATATTTACAACACATAAATAAAATCACTTAGTACCAACATGAGGTGAGCTCAACTCAACATGTGATCAACCAAGTAGTCCAATTCATTCCTTTCCTTCAACTTACTGTTGAAACACACATTATGTACTGAAGACAAGTTATCATATTTTCTTAACTCTTTCATAACCATCTAATACCCATTTTGGCCTCATTTGAAGCCTACTAAAGATAGGTCAAACCAATTGGGAACAACCCAAAAATCTAAGAGTTATTCCCCCCCTAGACACTCCCCCTACGAACTTTAGGTCAAAAGGAATCCTTCACCCAAGTACCACCTACATATTCGCTTCCAAATGGATCAAAGTCACAAGTAGTTCTCCATATAAGTTCTCTCAAATTACCTACACATGGATTCCAATAACCATCATTTTTTTCCCTTCAACTAATAATAGTTGACAATAGTTAGGAAATCATAGGTATGTTCACCATTTTTCAACCCATACTATGACACTTCCTTTAGGGATATCAATGTTTTTAATCAAACTCTACCTAGTATTATTCATAACCCCACTTGAACATCCCAAGGTTTGTCTTTCAACATGGGAGATAATCTTCAACATGAAATTACATTAGTTTACCCAACATATAGGAAAACACTTCTATTCTAAATTCACATAATAAATTAACTATAGAAGGTGTTATATTCAAGGGGTCAATTCATATCTAGTAGTCATCAAAAATCTTTTCCCCAAAATCTAAATACCATTGTAGAATCATATAGCATGTCTTATTATTGCATTTAGCAAGGAGGATAAAAATAAATTAAATAAGCTTATTACACCTATTTCCATTGCAATATGATTTCCAAATGGTCTATGAAATTTAATATATTTTAAAATCTTTGCAATATAATGTTACATATAATATTTACAATAACACAAGTATTGAAAACCTCATAGGTCATACAACATAGGTGTATCATTTCCCTAGCCATGATTCCTACACACAAACATACCATCATCGAACACAAGAAAACTACCCCTTCTTTAGCTCCCATATTGAGGATATTGTACTTAGGAGGTCAATGGACATTGTGTACTCACACTATCAATAATGTAAAAGCCTCAATAAGGCTCACGGTGGGGTCCCACTTCAAAATGGTGTAATGATATCAAGTATAATAATAATATATGACATCATCCTAATAAAGCCACATAAATTCCATTTGAGCCTCAAAGACATATGCCAATGTTCACAAATTTGTATTAAGCATGATCAAAGTCTAAGTCACACTCTAGATAACTGGAAACACTAGGCTCATCGTATCTTCATATAAGGATATACACTCTATAATATCAGTAGTAGTAGTATTCTTAGCCTTTTGGTTTCATTTATCTTATGGTGTAACCCATTATTCATGTAATAGGTTGGTACTCAACTAAATAATATTTTCACTTAACGTTTATAACTAAATGCTACTTATAATTATAGATACTGTCATGCTAGGAAACTAACCATATCATAATATTCGTGGAGTTGAGGACTTCATGTAGATAGATCTGAAGAGCAGATATCACCATTCTAGATTGTGTATGGGAGTAGTAGAAATAATTCTTAATTGAGAATGATGGATAAGGGGAGAAGAGTGGTGTTGAGGCTCAAGATTTTTTTGAGCACCTAAAGAATTTACATGAATAGGTGAAGAAACATATCAATAAGATGAACTAATAATATAAGGCTTATGCAGATTGGAAAAGGAGGTATAAGGAGTTATAGGTAGGAGATGAAGTGATGGTTCATTTGTGAAAGGAGAGGTTTCCAGTTGGTACATACAAGTTAAAGATGAAAAATTTTGGACCATGCAAGATCCTAAAGAAGCACGATTCAAGAAATGCTTATGAGGTAGAGTTGCCTAGTGTAATAAACATTTCTCTTGTGTTCAACATTGCTAATTTGACAAAGTATCATGAAGGTGATATAGAGGATGGTCCAATAAAAGAACAGTGGAAAATTCAAGCACCTACTTCAAAGAAGGAAGAGATAGAAGAAATATTGGATGTGTGTGGGTAGAAGTATAAGAAATTGGTAGTATGAAGAATATCTGGTTAAATGGAAAGGAAGGCCTATTGAAGATTCGTCATGGTTGTTTAAGGTTGAGGTTAACCATCTTGGTTTCCCTCTAACTTCTAAGAAGTGATAGTGTCACTTTTCAAATTAGCTTGGGTGTCTGATGTAAGAACATCCAGCGGTGTAGGGAAATCTTGCATCACCTAAAAAAAATTGATTTTCCTTACTTTATTTAGTTGTTTTGAGTCCCATGATGGCACTTAAGAGGTGTAAGACAGTTAGAAGTTAGAAAAGGTGAAAAATGATCACTTACCATTTTTAGTAAGTTTTCCTAAATGGGCTAGTATGGACCTAAAAATTTACCCCAAGGAGCGGAATTGAAAAATATTTCTAGTGGTGAAAGAATTGTATCAATACCCTACACAGTTTGGGAGATATTAAAGTTTTTGTCCTGAGAAATTTCTCCAATGCAACTTCAAATTCAAATTTGAAAACCTTAGAAGCCCCAAAATAGCTCAAAAAGTTGACAAAACAATCTCCGATGTTTCAGTGTTCTAGATCTCTTTGAGATATTTCCAACGATATATTATAATAGAAAATTGAACACTCAGATAAAAAATTATGGCTCCCCATGAAGCTTCACTTAAAAAGTGAATTTCATTCAAATATTTTCCCTAGGCAAATCAAATGGCAAGACTTTTTAGTGCCAAATCAAAAGGAAAGTTAAGCACTTTCTAGAAACATTCTAGGGCAGTTATTGGGTAAAATAAAAAGGGTTAAGTGGGGGTTATATTAGGTGGCTCCATTAGTGTAGATTGTGGCTCTGAACAATATATTTTATTTTTAGACTTGATTTTGTTGTAATGAATCAAGCCCATGAGGCTATATCATTGTAAGTTTTGAATCTATAATTTTTTTTTATGAAAATAATTGAAAGTGAGTTATTTTATGTCTCACATATTTTGTATTGGTATCTATTTTTTTGATTTGTGAGGGTTTTGAGTGGTGTGGCACTCATCAATCCTACTATGATAACAATCAAGGTTCCCATGCTACTCAATGTCATCACTAGCTAGGACACCAACATAACAATGAGTGCAAACCTAGGCCATTTACACAAGTAATTAAGGAGGAATTTGTGTATAAACATACTCAATTACACATAGGTTCATATCACTTCATGATCCCAAGGGTTACCTATCTCCGGTAATCCAAGATACCATTTTCCATGTCAAGATAGGCCAAGCTATAATATGAGACATGTTCAACTATTACCTACCTATTATTCATTAGAAACTCTCTTCCCTATAGTCCATTGAATGACTAAGAAAAAAAGATGGTCCATTACATGCATGTTGTTAGAAAAAAACCATCCAACCATCTAGCGTGCATTGGACATCCATTGTTGGCATGTCGTTGGCCCCAAGGCCCACATGCTCTAGGTAGAATTTGTCTAGGACTCTATAGTAATATGGGGTATACATCATCGACATGCCACTGGCCCCAAGGCCCACATGCTCCTGGAGGAATCTATCCTGCTATCCAAGTGGTATGACTAATAGTCTATCGACATAGTATGCTCCTTGAATCTTGTCAATCTTGAGCATGGATAAGCTTATATTTGAGCGGGTCATAGGATTTTCCATCAATGATCACCTAGGATGGATATAAATATCCTATGTGTTAGAGGATTACCACCTCAACCTATGCCCTCATAGAGTCCTTCTCCATCCATTTCCATAAAATTTAGTTCCTGCACCCAACTTAGCACTATAACTAGAAGAGAGATTCCTAATTAAGAATAAGTAGATCACAATCAATTGATTTATGAGCCTATAAATGGTCATATAAGTTTGAGGTTAATATTTACAACACATAAATAAAATCACTTAGTACCAACATGAGGTGAGCTCAACTCAACATGTGATCAACCAAGTAGTCCAATTCATTCCTTTCCTTCAACTTACTGTTGAAACACACATTATGTACTGAAGACAAGTTATCATATTTTCTTAACTCTTTCATAACCATCTAATACCCATTTTGGCCTCATTTGAAGCCTACTAAAGATAGGTCAAACCAATTGGGAACAACCCAAAAATCTAAGAGTTATTCCCCCCCTAGACACTCCCCCTACGAACTTTAGGTCAAAAGGAATCCTTCACCCAAGTACCACCTACATATTCGCTTCCAAATGGATCAAAGTCACAAGTAGTTCTCCATATAAGTTCTCTCAAATTACCTACACATGGATTCCAATAACCATCATTTTTTTCCCTTCAACTAATAATAGTTGACAATAGTTAGGAAATCATAGGTATGTTCACCATTTTTCAACCCATACTATGACACTTCCTTTAGGGATATCAATGTTTTTAATCAAACTCTACCTAGTATTATTCATAACCCCACTTGAACATCCCAAGGTTTGTCTTTCAACATGGGAGATAATCTTCAACATGAAATTACATTAGTTTACCCAACATATAGGAAAACACTTCTATTCTAAATTCACATAATAAATTAACTATAGAAGGTGTTATATTCAAGGGGTCAATTCATATCTAGTAGTCATCAAAAATCTTTTCCCCAAAATCTAAATACCATTGTAGAATCATATAGCATGTCTTATTATTGCATTTAGCAAGGAGGATAAAAATAAATTAAATAAGCTTATTACACCTATTTCCATTGCAATATGATTTCCAAATGGTCTATGAAATTTAATATATTTTAAAATCTTTGCAATATAATGTTACATATAATATTTACAATAACACAAGTATTGAAAACCTCATAGGTCATACAACATAGGTGTATCATTTCCCTAGCCATGATTCCTACACACAAACATACCATCATCGAACACAAGAAAACTACCCCTTCTTTAGCTCCCATATTGAGGATATTGTACTTAGGAGGTCAATGGACATTGTGTACTCACACTATCAATAATGTAAAAGCCTCAATAAGGCTCACGGTGGGGTCCCACTTCAAAATGGTGTAATGATATCAAGTATAATAATAATATATGACATCATCCTAATAAAGCCACATAAATTCCATTTGAGCCTCAAAGACATATGCCAATGTTCACAAATTTGTATTAAGCATGATCAAAGTCTAAGTCACACTCTAGATAACTGGAAACACTAGGCTCATCGTATCTTCATATAAGGATATACACTCTATAATATCAGTAGTAGTAGTATTCTTAGCCTTTTGGTTTCATTTATCTTATGGTGTAACCCATTATTCATGTAATAGGTTGGTACTCAACTAAATAATATTTTCACTTAACGTTTATAACTAAATGCTACTTATAATTATAGATACTGTCATGCTAGGAAACTAACCATATCATAATATACATTTTCTTTTTATGTATAGATTATAAAACATAAGGAACTCATCTTTTAAACTCATCTTCTAATCATATAATTAGACTTATTAAATAAAACTTCATATCATATACCATTCTCATAGTCTTTAAAACTATTTTTTGAAGATAATACACCATGTAAACTATAGTACAATATCCAACTATAAGAAGGCATACAAAAATAATTATAAACTTGTTTAAGCTGATTGATACATAATTCATGTTCAAGATTGTGGAAACCATGTACCTATTATACCATAATATGCAAATATACCCAATAAATTTGGTAATGCTAATAATCACAAAGACCATATAGGTTCTTCAAAAATAAAGGTTACATACTCCCCCCTTAAGCCAATGCCATCTTATACCTATCTAATTTTTTACCTTGAATTATTGATGTAAGAAAGCTGGTGATGACTCTCTATCCAATTCAAATTGACCTGATTCAAACAAGGAAACAACCCTTGCAACACAATTCTCTCTACTTATTCCAAACACTCACCAAAAGGCTTGTAGCCTCAAAACCCAACTCTTGAAGATATCCTTTAGATAAGTCTATACAAATACCTTCTAGACACCCTTTGAGACTCACAACATAACCCAACACAACATACCAACAATTACCATGAGGTTTCTTTGTAACAAATTTGAAAACTGTTAGACTACCCCTATTTTAGGCTACTCAATTAACCCTATTTTTCAAAGGAATTACTTCCTAAACACCAATTTTTAACTCAAATTCTTTTGATAGTCACTAAATGTGATAGAAAACACCAAATTCCATGATCAATTCATAGATTCAAGTCTTCTAGGGCACTGATCCAACAAACCCTCCTTTCATGAAAAAAGGCTAGGGTTTATTCAATCTCCTATCACCCGAGCTTTCCTAACACAACCAATGCATCCCACACCTTACATATACCCTACAAAAACTCACAAGCCCATTACATAGACAATTCCTACACTGTTTTGTCAATACACTACCTTGACACCTTCATTTCACATGGACAAACACCTTTACCAACCTTAGGGCATCATCTCATGTTGAACAACTCAACTCCTCTACCTTCAAAACCATAGAAAAATATAACCTACCATTAGATGATTCATTCCATTGAGGCACAGGTTTGGACAGTATGTGGAATGACTAAAAAAGCTTTTAAACTTCTATCAAACCCTACTCTGGCCTTTAATAGGTAGTCACAAAAAATCAATGAAATCTCAGTCAAAACTCAATATTATATCCTCAAACTAGAAGAATTTGAAAGCTATTTCATGCCTCGATAGTACACCACAAGATTCAGAACATTTACTTTGAGTATGGGTCCGTACAACTATAGGAAAGTTTAGAAATACAGTAAATTTATAGAAATAAGCATTGTGTTTGATATTGGAACTTCAATACATTCATCAACAACTAATTCTCAAGCCTTTTGAGGCTTCTTATACATGTTCCATTCAAAAACCAACCACCAAAACACCTCTAACTACCTTTCAAATTCCTAGACCCTTCATATTCCTAAATGTTGCAAATTTTGCAATTTTTTGACAACATTTACATTTTTTTTGCAACTTTTCCTAGTTTGACACTAATGACTCACAAACCCCCAAATTACATAAAATATGGTCTCATTAGACCTTATTTAGAATTAATAGACCCTATCTAGTACCAAAATACCTTAATACCAATTCTTGACAAATTGATCTTTAGATGTAAACTCCATTGGCTTGGGTGCTCCTGCACCAATTATACAATAAGATATTTCAACATGTTATAAATTCTAAAGATGATAACCTATATGCTTTACAGTACAAAATTTTAGCTAATGGGCTTAATATTTTCTAGAAATACATAGCAGCCATAAAACTATGCTTGAATCATACAATTATGGATGTCAGTATAGATAAAATAGGGACTCAAGATGGGTTAAATTTGTTGTTGCATGTTTTCCTTAATTCAGTACATTTGATGCAAAGGTTTATTGTGGACAACCAATCAATGAAAAAAATTACATAATATATTGTGCACACCAACCATACAACACAATATATATTAGTTCCATATTATTTGATATATTACAAACATGTTTTACATATATTTATTATGTCACACAACAATATTTATAAAAATAAACCCAAAAACTAATTATCCATATATATTACGAATCCAATAGATAATATAAAGCACCACATAATATAATACTTCCATTTGATAGGTATCTAGAGCTTGTTTCATTAGAAGAGTTCATAATTGAATAAAGTTAACAAGCTAAAAGAAAGCATCATTTATAGCTCTTGAGATCAAATATATCTAGAGATGGGAAGTAGGATTAAAGTTGCACCTATTCCATGATCAACAATCTCAATAGAGAGTTTATTGGCTTCCATAATCATGCCTAATTTATGAACATTTATCAGGTGAACATATGTCATTCAAGTCATTGAAGCAAAAGTTGCTTAGGTTAATAAAATAAACAAACAATTAAGTTAACCCACTTGATAGAAGATGATGAACTATTGCAATCCGATCACTTGCAAGAGGTGCGATGACTCTATTAATTTTTATATTCAACTCCTAGACACCCTTCAATGAACTTGAAGGATCCATTGACCACTTCAAATAGCTCTTTCCTGTAAATAGAATCAAATAGATTTTTCCTTCATAAACACATGATTATCTACATGCCCATTCCTTCCCCTATACTAAGAGTTATCATTGCCCCTGTCTCTCATGCATTCAAAATCCCACAACCAAAATAGGCATAGATGCAATAGATATAATCATCATTCTCAAAATTCTCCTTCAAAGGTACCCATTTCATCCCCTGCTCATGTTTCCTCCATCTGTTTTGATTCCAAGGATGTCCATGGTCTATCCACAAGCTCACATTATGGCACAAGCATGGGGAATATGAACAAGGTTTTGGGATCCTCATTTTATGCTAGAAAAATTATCTATTTTATGCTCAAATTCCTCTTTCCCTCACCTCATGGCCCTCTATCCTCTCTTTCATTTTTATTTTTCCACCATTTTCCCCCTATCGACCTCTCTTTGCTAGGCCATTTCTCCATTCTCTCTATCTTCTTCTCACATGATTCTCTCCAAAATTTCATGCATTTGAAGGTATTTTATTTGCATTTTCCCTCTCCTCACACTATCCTCTTCGTTCCCTTCACATCACACCCTCTATTCTTTTTTATTTCACAACTTCAGAATGGAGTGAAGGTGTCCCTGGTTTCTTGATATTTTTTTCCTTTATGGAGGTTGTGGTAGGGTTTGATGACTTATTTGCATGCCTCCTTAATGCAACAACCACCCTTCTTTGACCCACACCATCCTTCTTGCATGCTACACCATCCTTTTTCAATGGTGTTTGTCTCTTATGCTTACCTCTTTGACCACACAATGTTTGACATAAAAGGGTCCTTTTGATAGAGATGTGACATTCTCATTTATTATTTCTTAAATTCTTTTAGTTTCATAGTCATATTTTGAGATCATACATTTTGGCATACTCGATGGGACACCCCATCCGTTTTCTAACATTTCTCATGAGATTTTTCATAAGTTTCATGCATTTTTAATAGTTTTAGGTCAGGTTGGTGCATATTCTATAGAATGGTACAATTACTTCTCAGATGTGCACAATTGCTTCTCATGTGTGTGTAATTTCTTCTTAGTTGTGTGCATTTGCTTCTCAAATGGGCACAATTGCTCTGGTTTGTTGTGATCATTAGGTACTCTAATAAATATTTAACTAGCTCCCTTCGTGTGTATTTTCCCCTATACATTGGCCAGTGCATCACAAGTGATCAACTCGGCCTATTATCTAGGTTCTGCTCTCTTGCTCCATGTGTCTACTCCTCACAACCCTGAGTTTCTGCATTCCTTTCACATCTTGGGGAACCCCGTTATGCTTCCACGTGTCGTGGTTGCGGGATACTTTTGATCATTCTTTCTTGTTGCCTCATTGGGCTCCGCTCGAGTGCCACGAAGCCCTCATTCCCAAAAAGGTTTGGCAGGCCCCACAATGGTTATCTATAGTATACTCTTGCTACGTGTTTGCTATTCACAAATCTTTCAGCGTAGAGATGAAGTAGCAACTGTGGGCAACGAATGCTGCCACGCCTCTTTGGCGCTTTGCTGGTGATCATTCCTCCATTATTGATGAAGTGCTCGTGCCCATTTGACACATGTAATTAATGCAAGTCCTCAACATGCAAAGAGAGAGGTTCATATGGGCAAGCAAAAGGCTTGCCACGTGCCTAGCCAGCGGATCTCATATTCAGGCGATAGACTAGACAAGCCTAATGATGCTATTGGCCACTGCGTGTCATAATCATTCGCACAAGATGGTGACACTTGTCTGATTAGGCCTTGGGGACCACCACCATCATTTTCAGAGGATGCACTTGTGCCTGGAGTGACTAGGATGCTTGGTTCCTGATCAATTGCTGTAATGGCTTGAGGAATATTCTGATTTGCATTTGCTAAGGGATTGTGAACATTTTATGTTGGGTCGCCTTCAAAGCCAAGTGGAGTTTATTGTTCTTGCTATATATACTTTTCTCTGTTGTGAGAAAAGGGTTTGGAATTGAGGAGAAACACTGGTTTTAGTTAAAGACACCAGGCCTTTTTTGTTGTTTTATATTATTGCAAAGACTCTAAGACTGTGCTAATCATTCGACCTTTCTATTTTTTCATGCTATTTAATAGAACTGTAAACTATGCTTTTTATTGTCTAGACATTTCATTTGTCAACTTCTATATATGTTGAATGCAACTTTGCTGACCTAGACCATGTCTAATGAATCTTCCTGGCAGTAGGGATGTATGCAATATTATTTTATGTCAATGAATCGATTGTCTGTGCTATAATTTTTAGTTTCTAATTTTCTAGAACACTACAAACACCATTCAGGCCCTTAGATCTATGATTTATCGTGCCTATCATTAAGTCTTGTGCATCGCCTTAGGTTAGACTTTATTTTATTATATCTGTTTCCTTTTCCCTTTCCAAACCCCCATTATAGAAGAAGCCAGCTTCTCTAAAAACCCGAAGGTCACTCAGTTTAGTGCAAAAGGTCCCCCATAAATTGAGTTTCCATAAGACACTATTACCATAAATTGTGACTAAAATTCCTAAAAGCCTCTAGATCATTTTCCTTCTCTTCTATCTTTCCTCTTCTCGTTGTGGCAATAGAGCCATTTTCAAGGACCAAAATTGATGGTTTTTTTCCCCTTCATAAAGAGATTTGCATTCATTTCTAGTGGTTTTTTTGTAGGATCTTAGCCCTAGAATATTAAATTTGTCTCTTATATCAGGGTTTTATCTTTGCTTTTTGCAAAAATTGTTATTTCTGAGTATATGTGTGTGATTGAAGATTAGTTGTGCACAATTGAAGCTTAGATGGGTGTAGTTGAAGCTTAAATGGGTGAAATTGCATGTTCTTGATATTTTATGCTTTTTAAAATTTTTTGTGTTAGATATTGGATTGATAACCCTAATTTTATTTTTTAACACTGAAATTGATCATTTGACCCCTAAAATTGTTTTTTTGTTTTATTTTCTATGTGTTTGGGTTTATGTGTAGAGTTGCACATTTTTTTCTCTATTGGGCACATTTGTAACTAGTTTGGGTGCATTTGTAGCTATTTTGTGTGCAACTGTAGACAATATAGGTGAATTTGTGTCTTTTATTAGTACATAAGTTCCCCAGAATTGTGCATCTAACAGAGAAGGTAATCAACCTTTTATCAGTTTTTAGTTACTTTGGCTTTATTGTTTGTAAGGCAAGGTTACTAATCTATTTGAGAGTAGCTTGTGGCATTCATTGGATTGAATAAAAAAACCTAAATTACTAATATTATCTATTGTAGATTCTTATGTGCTTGAATTTTTATAATTTAGGAACACTTCAATTTCATAAAGGGAATGGAATTTTATTTTTGTTTTTGGTAAGTCCCTAGGTATGTATGCTCTCTCCTTGCACCTACTAAGATCTTGGAGATCATAAAAAACCTTAGGACTTGAATTTTTGTTTCTTTACCTAAGGATTAGATTGTTTGTGTATGATCTTCCAGGTCGTGACTACAAAGAACAACCTTTGGAATCAAAAGCAACATCTTTTCCATTTGCTTATAGTAAGATACCTATCTATGGATTTCATCACCCCGAGGATGACCTCAACCATGTGTTTAGGTGCCAAGAAAGGTATGTAAAGTTGAGAGAATGAAATTTGTACCCCAAGGTGTAGCTAGTATACTTTAATCCAACCCTCATGACCCTTAGTTTTTTGAGATTTGTATAGGTGAGGATGAGAGGGAAGGCCTCCTAGAATCCTCGTACAAGCTCAATGTTCAATAATTCTACTATGAGCCTTGTTTTTTAGAAACCTTTAATACCTTAGGGTATGTTCAAGATCAAGGATGGGCCAAAAAGTGGCAATATGATGGGTATTTGTAGGGTATGTGGCTGATGACTTATTTTTTACCCAAAATTGATGAAAAGGGTTTTAAAGGAGATTCTTAGCTTCAGCCAATATAAATTATTCTTTACTTTGAATTTAATAAATAATTTTATTTATTTTCTATTTGAATTATGACTAAAGTCCCGATTGATAGGCTAATTGAAAACATCTATAGTTTTCAAATTGTATCACATTTTTTCAATCCAAAGAATGTGTCACATTCTATGCTTCATATAATATAGGATTAAAAAAAATAAATGAATTTCATGAAGTTTTGACTGGTTAAGGTGGTAGACATATGAGTTTTTATATTTTTTAAAAGTTGTAATTAAAAAATTCATAATTAATTATTTACTTGGAAAAAAATTACAAAAAAATATGCATCACATCGGACATGAGTCTACTTATATCTAAAATCTTATAAAAAAATATTATGATTTTATTATGGTTAGGGTGTAGAGACAAACACCTACTTATTTTTTCCCCGAATTTAAGTACTAACGCATTGAAATTTTAAATTTTCACCAAATAGATTTTGTATTTTTTAAATAAACCTAGTAGTTTAGGAAACTACATTCAATTTTCTATAGATTCTATTCTTATATATTTTAAAATAATATAGATAGCTTATTCAAATTTTACATCAAGCCCTAACTCTAATTTTTTTGAATTTTGCCACTTAAGGCCTATTTTTCCATGATGATCTCCAAGAGACATTGTACCCCCTTAGGTCATTGGCTTAGTGTGGTGCAAAGTACAGTATCATGCTCAAAGTTACTCACCATGTACTCTTCTCTTGTTGAGGAGACATAAATCCTTGTTGAATCTAGTCCTTCTAAGGAAAGGGGTAAAAGAAAGAAGATGAGTCCACTTCTCGTAGAAGTTTTGGACTTAGCCAAAAACTCAAAATCTAACAAAATAAAATGAGATCCTATTTTTCTTCAAGACCTCAAACCAAAAGTGAAATCCCATTTTGTAGAAATGGGATCCTGTTCCATAAAGGCTTAAAATTAAAAAAACTAAACAAGATCCCCTTTAGAAATAGGATCTTGTTCGTTTCTAAAAAAAATAATTTTTGGCCAGGTTTTAACTATGGGTTTCAGGTTGAAAAAAGGGCTTGGGGAGCCAACCATTAGCTTTTATCTACTTTGACTTGCAACTTGAAGGTCATGTGAGTATTAATAGAAAAGCGTGACTTTGGACATATGTTTGAAGACTTTTTTTGCAAATTTTTTTGATGAAATTAAGACCCATTATAGATGAGATTGTGTAGATTCCAAATATGTATTTTTTTTTACATTTGGATTATTTTCCTATTTTTCAAGTAATTTTTGATGAAACTAGTCCATAAAATTGAAATATCAATTTTCTTAAATTATTTTAATAACCTTTTACAAAAACAATTTTGAAAAAAATTTATACATGCACAATATTTAGAAAGTTCTTTTCAATTTAAAAAAAAACAAAATGATAAGTTTAGGTCATCTTATGCATGATGTACATGAGATATTTTGAAAACAACAATTATGGCCAATCATTTTTTTTTTTTAAATATTTAAAAAAATAGCACGCACAATCTTTAGTGTATTACATATCTTTTCCCAAAAGGATTCATAAAAATATAATTATTTAGGTCAAAATATGGTTGACACACACATGCATGGTATGGTAAAAAAAAGTGACTTTGAAATAGTGGTGTTTAGACATGCCTATTGAAATTCAATTTGTATCATCTAGGTATTAAAATAAATTATATATTTTAAAACTAGAATATGAGTACTATATTTCATATTACTGACTTTTTAAAGATTAAATCTATATGTGCTTCAAATTTTTAGGCCATATGTGACAAATTCTAAAAAATCAGGGAAATCACTTCAACTTCTTGCACACACCCAAAAGGGTGTTAAAATGGTACATGCCCTTAGAATATGCTAGTCACCCATTCATTTGAAGGCATTTTTCTTCCATGGGTGGGCTTGCACTAAGTCGTCAGACCTTTAATACTAGCTAGGTTGTTAATGTGCTTGGAGTATCTTGTTTAGACTAGTAAAACCATTCGACCTTGTCACTTTGAAAAATGTCTACAATTGTCATGCATACTATTTGAAGTGTTTTCTTACCAGTTTTTCTCAATATACTTAGATTACACCAAAACCAATTAGAACACCATAATTGATTCTCAAAAACTCACATTTTTTTATCCTATCATGTAATTGATCATCAACCCATGCAACTATTTGTCAAGAAAAAGCCAAAAAAATTAGTCCTAGATCAGAATTTCACATCTTCTAGCCTTGTGTTTCATTTTTTATATTGGCACAATTTCCAAGTCTTGGGAATATTTGTTCCTTTCTTAGGTGCAATTATTCCATGATAGGTGTAATTGTGCCTTATTTGGGTGCAATTGTCACTTAAAGTGGTGCAATTGCTTCTAAACATCAAATAATCAATTTTGCCTTGAAAACTAAATTGTTACTCACTATTTCTTAGAATCCCAAATTTGAGCCTTTGACTAATGCAATTTTTCTCTTCTTTGGTACAATTTCTATATATCTAGGCATAACTGTTTTTTCAACTAGGCCACTTGTTGTCACTAGACCTTACTATTCTATACATAGACCTTAATCAAACCAATTTGATACCTAGTGGTAATGCCCCATCCTTGACCTTGGGGAAAACAAGTTCCAACAACATCATACCACATTCCATATCACCACATTATAACTTTACCATTCAACCTACTAATAACATTCCCATTTATTCTTTGCATTCTCTTAACATCACAACTCAACAAATTTTTGCCACCATTGCACAAATAATAATACCCACTAACTCTAAATAGGTATTATTACCTCTTACGTATACTAAAACTCCCACATATTGCACTTCAATAAAAAATCCACATACATCACAAATATCCTCTCATATGTCCCAATAACCTTCATTCAACATACCTATATATACAAACAATAATCGTCTATATCAACATACCATTCTACTTAATAACTCCAACATTTCCACTCAAATAACAAATATGCTACTACCTCCATATGCACTCCATAATTTTCAACCACGTACTATTGGCATATAGTTGTCATTGATGCCAAAAGAGAGATAAGGAGTGAGATGGATATCATGCATGGTAGATTGTTGGCATGATGTTAGTTCAGTTTTGTGCTCAGTAAAGTGTTTGAATGACATGCTCAAAGGTTGTTTGTGAGCGTAGTGGACTTGATTATAGAAGTGTGTGTGGTTAGTTGGTGGTGTAGAAGAGCATATTTGTAAATGATACAAAGTTGCTCAGTTAGTTGCAATATTGTCATGGCATGTTGTCACAATGTTACAAAAGCCATTTCTAGATGTCTAAAGAAAAATTGGAGATAAGATTCGATGTGGGTTTTCTGAGTACATTCCAGAGACGTGTGTTTTAGGTCAAGAGGATGCATAATGCACATAGAAATGGTTTAATTATGCTTTTGGATGATGCTAGCACTTACTTGTTAAACCCTAGGTGTTTACAGCCATGGTGCCTTAATAAAATTTCTAATTTGTCATTGACTATGTGTTGGACATTACAAATTACTTAAGTGACAGCTTAAGTCTACTACATCATGATGTAGGAGCATCCCAAGTTTCAAGAAATCTTGCATCAACCACAAAAAACATTTACATTCATGTTTGCATTTCAATAGTTTTTGTCAGACCCGGTCTCAATATTTCATACTGCATTGTACCACATTATAACATCAAAGCTCGCAAATCAGGATATTTGATCTTCATTGCAACACCTACATCATATCCAAAATTCAAGTGTTATTACTAAAATAATATCATCTGCATTTGGACAAGAGAGCAATCACTGAATAGTCTTGGTGTTTAAGTGTGTGGACCTATTATGCGACTTGCACAGCTCAAGAGATAATTCCATAAGGATGTACCTTCAACGAGGAACCTTAGTTCCAACCTGCATCATGTTTGTCCAAGATCAAAGGAAATTCTTATATTTTGGCCAACCTTCACACATTTCATATATTTTGGGGTTTAAGACCTCTGAGGTGATGTGGACCCTTTCTAGAGTTGGGAAATAATATAAACAAGCATTGTGTAGTTGCATTAAAAGATACAATCAAGTAATCAAGTAGGAAGATAGTTCTAGGGTTTTAAGGGCTTTGACCCACATTGCATTTTGGGCTTAACACCACATCTTTTTGTAATTCTGTAATTCTATAAGTGGGAAGGCAGTGCATGTTACCAGTGAATAATTGATCATCATTTATATTCCATATGTGTTTGTGTTCTTGTTCATTTTGAGTTTCCATTGTGCTTACTCTTTCTACAAGGTTGGATAGTCATATTTCTAGACCCCCCATCCTTGACTACGCCAAGTGGTATCAAAGTGAAGTTGCAAACCCTTGGAAGATCAAAGCAAAGATGCAAATTTTGGGAGAGAAGGTGAACAGATCGCCAACTTGAGGTAGTTGCACCAGAGTGAGTTTATGAAGTGGAGCGAAGGCATTCCATAAGATTTGTGTGGATAAATCGTCGACTTGAGGCAATTGCACCAGAGTGAGTTTGTGCAGTGGAGCAAAGGAATTCCATAATATCTTCATGTGGAAAGATATTTGACTTGAGGCAGCCTACTGGTGTTCATCAACAAATCACTAATTGTGAGGCAGTTGTGACCCTATAGCCAGATCACCGATGTGAGGCAGTTGCACCATATCCTAGGAAGAGATGTCGCTGAGGAGAATTCATGGTACTATTAATGTTGTTGGAAATATGGATGAGATGATGGAGATGATGTGAACAATGAAAGTGAGATTGGATGTTGTTGAAGAAGATAGAAGAAAAGGCCTAAAGCCTAGACCTAATAATGAAAGTGATGATGATGAAGTTTAGGTAGTAGATCGAGCTAAAGAGACCTTTGAAGAGGAAGAATTAGATCAAGTGAAGATGTTGAAGGCTATTTCAAAAATTAGAAAGTGACCTAGAATGGAGATTGTGAAATACATCAGTGATTTGAACCCTGAGGAGTTGATTGATTGGATAAATGAAATTGAATAATACTTTGAGTATGAAAAAATTGAAGATCAGGAGAGAGTGATATTTGCAAAGACTAATCTAAAAGGACATGGTGAAATATGGTGGAAGGAAGTTCAATTGGAGAGAAACAGAGAGGGTAAGGAGAAGATTGTGAAATGGGACAAGATGGTGACAAAATTGAAGAACCATTTTATACTTGCAGAGTACAAGATGGAGTTGATGAAGAGATTGCAAAACCTGAGAAAAAAGGAGAAGATTGTGAAAGAATACACTGAGGAATTTCATAAGATCATTATCATGACTGGACATAGTGAAGCAAGCAAGGAGAAAGCAGAAAGATATATCAATGGGATGAGGATGAAGATTCAGGATGAGTTGAGTCTGGTGAGGATGAGTTCAATAGAGGAAGCATATTAGTTTGCATTAAAGGTGGAGGAAAAGCTAAAAAAAAGACATGAATAGAGGTAGAAAGGTAGAGGAGGTAGATTTAAGAGAGGAAGATCACATTCCATAGGAGAAAGATCATATATGGAGCAAAGTAAGGACAAAGACTCATACCGCAAGGAAGAGAGGGATACCAATTCATACCAGAAGGGAAGAGATGATATAAATTATTACCACAATAATAGAGGAGGCTACCATTCTTACCACAATGATGGATACCAAAGAGATGAGAAGGGATATGGCAAGAGAAATTTTAGAGGAACCTATTTTAAGTGTGCAGGTGAAGGACATAGAACATTTGAGTGTCGACAAGAAGGTAAGAAGAATGAAAATCATGCAAGAAGCGGATATGCGGAGGAAGAACCAGTCAAATCACTAAGTTCTAGAGGAAGTCCTAAGAAGGGAGAATCATTATTCATGAGGAGAGCACTACTCTAGGAGAAATAAATACCCAAGGAAGCACCACAAAGGAAAAGTTTGTTCCAGACTAGATTCAAAGTAGGAGGTAAGTGTTGTAAAGTTATCATTGATAGTGGTAGCACAGATAATCTAGTTTCTAAGGAAATGGTGACAAAGTTGAATTTGGAGAGGAGGAAACATCTAAAACCTTATAGGATAGCCTAGATTCAAGATGACCACAAGATGCTTGTAAGTGAGTAATGTCTAGTGAAATTCAAGATAGGATCATATCATGATGAAGTACTGTGTGATATTATGCTAATGGATGTATGTCATATGTTGTTGGGAAGACCTTTGTAGTATGATAAGAAAGCTATACATAATGGGAGAAAGAATACTTATACCATAACGTCTGATGGAAAGAGAATCACCTTTAAACCTTTAGAGGATGAGCCTGAAATTGAAGTATGTGGAACAACTAGAATAAATTTTGTAGATGGAAGGAAATTTTTGGATGGATTGAGGCATGAGAACATGTGTTTTTCTTTGATTCCAAGGAAATGTGGAGACTCAGATATAGAAAGAACCATAAGAGAAGAAGAATCACCAGAGAAGGAAGTCACTAAATTGATAACAGGGTACTAAGATCTTGTATCAAAGAGTGTTATAGACAAATTACCACCAATCCAAAGTATCAGTCATCATATAGATCTTATTCTAGGAGTCAGTTTGCCAAAGAAGTTGCACACTGGACGACACCAACGGAGAATGCAAAGTTGAATAGGCAGATACAAGAGCTATTGAAGAAGGTATTGATTAGAGAGAACATGATCCCATGTGTAGTACCAACTCTACTTGCACCTAAGAAAGATGGAGAATGGAGGATGTGTACATATTCAAGACCTATCAATAAGATCACAATGAAGTATAGATTCTTGTTGCCTAGGATGGATGACATCATGGATAGTTTGAGTGGAGCAAAGTATTTCACCAAGATAGACCTAAAGAGTGGATACCATTAGATCAGGATCAAAGAGGGAGATGAATGGAAGACTACTTTCAAGACAAATGAGGGATTGTATGAGTGGTTGGCCATGCCATTTGGATTGAATAATGCACTGAGTACATTTATGAGGCTGATGAATGAAGTCTTGAAGAGATTCTTGGGTAAGTTTGTCATTGTTTATTTGGATGATATTTTGATTTTTAGTAAGACCAAGGTAGAGCATTTTGAGTATATCAAACAAGTATTTCAGAGGTTAAGAGAAGATAAGAGAAGTTGTTGATAAACATCAAGAAGTGTAGTTTCATGAAGGAGGAACTAGTGTATTTGGGATTTGTGATATGTGTAGAAGGATTGAAGATGGACCTTGAGAAGGTTAGAGAAATAGTTGAATGGACTACACCTTTTAATGTTGGAGAAGTAAGATCATTCCATGGACTAGTGACTTTTTATCAAAAGTTCATCAAAAATTTCAATGGTATTTGTACACCTATGACAGAGACAATGAGGGATGACCATAAGGAATTCAAGTGGAAATCAGGAGCACAAAAGAGTTTTGAGTTGTTGAAACAAAAGGTGAAAAAATAACTATATTTGGCATTATGAGAATTTTTATAAGGTATTCTAGGTGGTGTGATGCTAAGTGGAAGTGCAATGGGAGCTATGTTAAAGTCAAGAAGAGGGAGACTAGTAGCCTAATTTAGTGAAGTGAAGATGATGCTAGGAGAAGATATTCAGCTTATGATCATGAATTCTATGCAATCATACAATCCTTGAAGAAGTGGAGAAATTACTTGTTACCTAAGGAATTTGTGTTATATATGGATCATCAAGCTTTACAATATTTGAATAGTCAAGGGAAGTTGAACCAAAGACATATGAGATGGGTAGAATTCTTGCTGAGTTACACATTTGTGTTGAAGCACCAGAGTGGAAAGTCAAACAAGGTTGCAGATGCATTATGTAGGAGA
Source organism: Sequoia sempervirens (assembly GCA_007258455.2). Lineage (NCBI taxonomy): Eukaryota > Viridiplantae > Streptophyta > Pinopsida > Cupressales > Cupressaceae > Sequoia > Sequoia sempervirens. Next base: position 8,545 of record VDFB02129547.1, on the reverse strand, counting down.
AGAAGTTTGTTGACAAAGATGAGAATTCAAGTATTAGGTTTCGAAGAACTAGAGCATATGTATGAGGATGGCATTGATTTTGCGGAGGCATGGAAGGCTTGCAAGGAACCTATAGAGATAGATAAAAGTGGTTGGATTATTTCATTCAGGAAGGTATGTTATTCAAGAACAACCAATTATGTATCCCTATAAGTTCAATGAGAGAGAATTTGGTCAAGGAAAAGCATTGTGGAGGATTAGCAAGACATTTTGGAATTGATAAGACCACAACATTGGTGAGTGAGAACTATTTTTTGCCATAGTTGTATAAGGATGTCAAAAAATATGTTCAAAGTTGTAGGATTTTCAAGCTACAAAAGGAAATAGTCAAAACATTGGAATGTATACACCATTGATAGTACCAAAGAAACCATTGGAAGACATTAGCATGGATTTTGTGTTAGGATTACCTAAGAAGACACTAAGAGGATTCAATTTGTATTTGTGGTTTGTGGATAGATTTTCTAAGAAGATGGCACACATTTCATACATAGTAGGACTGTTGTACATGTTTACCTTACCTATTTTTCAGGGAGATTGTGAGATTACATGGATTACAAAGGCATGGTATGGAGGCAGGGGAGGACAGCGAGTTTGTTGGATATTTATGGAAGAGAAATTATGGAAAGATATGAAGATAGACTTGAATTATAGTTCAATATTTCACCTGAGAGATGAGGCAAAAAAAGTGAGTAAATAGGAGTTTGGAAACTTGTTGAGATGTTTGGTGAGAGGGAAAGTAGAGAGTGGGATTTGATATTGCATAAAGAAAAAATGCATATAACAATTGATGAAACTTGAGAACGGAAAGAAACCATTTTAGATTGTGGGGCAACAACCTGAAGGGGAGTAATAGAGTTAAGGAAATCAATATGGATAATAAAAAGTGTGGAGAGGCATAAGAATTTGCGAGTTCATGGAAACAAAGTACATAAATTGAGAATAATTTAGAGAAAGATAGATAAATACATACAAGGAGATAAAAGAAGAGGAGACATAAGGAGTTTGCAATTGGAGAAGTAATGGTATATTTGAGAAAGGAGAGGTTCTAGTTACTTGGGACCTTGGCAAGATCATTAGAGTAACTTGTTTACGCAAATGCATACAAAGTGGAAATACTAGAGGAATTTGGCATATCACCTATATTCAACATTATAGACCTATACCAGTATCATGAAGGGGAGTCATCAAAGGATAGAGAAGTTGGTTTTCTAGACCATATAACACATCATCTAGAGGAAATTGAGGAAAGTTTAGACAACAGTGTTGGATGAAGAACCAGAGGAAATCAATACAAATAATATCTAGTTAGATGGAAAGGATAGACAAAAGAATATTTATCATGAATTTCTCAAAATTTGAGGTTGGGTGCATTAGTTTTCCCTCTAGCCCCAGAAAGTGTAGAGTGCGGGAGACATCATGGGATTTCAAACAATCTTGCATCAGCAAAAAACATCTGCATTCATGTTTGCATTTTAAATTAGTTTCTGTGGACCCATTCTCAGGTATTTCATACCACATTGCTTAACATCATATCCTCATGAATCGGGATATTTAATCTTTTAATTACCTTATCAACATCATATCCCCAGAATTTAAATTGCCAGCTAGTAGAATATTAGTTGCATTTGGGCAAAGAGGCAATCATTGACTAATCTTGGATTTTAAGTGTATTGGACCTATTTCGTGACTTGCAGAGCTCAAGATACCTTTCCATAAGGATGCACATTAATCGAAGAACCTTAGTTCTTATTCGCATCGTGTTTGTCCAAGATCAAAGGAAATTCATTTTTTTTGGCCAACCTTCACACGTTTCATATATTTCTGGGTTTAAGACCTGTTATGGCCAACAAAAGCCCTTTCTGGAGCTAGGAAATAGTATAAATAAGCATTGTGTAGTTGCATTAGACACATTCAATCAAGTAATCAAGTAGGAAGATAGTTCTAGGGTTTTAAGGGCTTCGACCCGCATTGTATTTTGGGCTTAATGCCACATCTTTCTATAATTTTGTATTTCTATAAGCCATAAGGAAGGGCTTGTTTCCAGTGAATAATTGATCATCATTATATTTCCATAAGTGTTTGTGTTCTTGTTCGTTAAGTTTTTTTTGTGCTTACTGTAACACCCAAGGTTGGATGATCCTATTTTTGGACTCCCATCCTTGGCTTCCTACATCCTTTAAGGTTAACTAGCCCTCTTCTAGCATTCAAAGTTTACACACTTGTTGACCAAGCCAAAGAAGTCTACACAATTCCCGAGGTTGAAAATAAATTTTAGTAGGACTTAGTTTCCCTGGCATCAAAACATTACGATCAAACCTTGAAAGTCTTTAAAACAAGGAGTTCTTCATCAAGCAAATAATTGATTTTCCAGTGGGACTTGGTATTAAGTCCTTTGACATCCCAATGAATCCCCATTGGTGTGAAAGATGAATATCATCTAGATAGAGACATTGGTCCCTCAATGATTGATTAAGTGGACTAACAAATGTCGTGAGACTCTTGGATTTTGGTGGGAGTCTTTTGAGAATCCCTTCAAAGTCATGATGGAGTTCATAGGAGTTGTTCATAAGAACTTGAGATTTCAAAAGGAGAAATTTGTGATATCGCAGTATTAGGGATGGTGATATATGAATATGATGGAGATATATGATGAGACAATGCCATTTTAGAGAGGTATTTTTGGAGTCCATTCCAACGCACTCTAATGAGTAGGTCTAGAATACATGTGACACAGAAGTAGGTGACAACAAGGGTATAGTAGGCAAGGGTAGAGATTGATCGATAGTGATTGGAAGGTGTAGATGAGAAAGAGATTTTTCAAAGAGATAGATAGACTTTGGCAAGAATTGATGAATAGTCCCTCAGACATGTCGATGACTGTGGGACCTGACTAGGAAGTAACATAGGTAGTTGGTGAGATGTAATGACAAGTAGCAAAAAGTGATTGATCAATTTGTTAATCCACATCCTCGTTGTGGATTACATGGTGATGACTTGGGTGGGTGGACCCTGTGGTTGAAGAAGCAAGCATTAGAATATCATCAAAGAGAAAGACATTTTTAGAGAGAGTAGGTTTTGTGTCCCCTTGACACAATGAAGTCACGATGATGTAATATTAATGGTGTCATGGTGAGACCTGATAGGCTAACAATAGAACTTGATGACGTGTGAGGACATGTGGAAAATATTATTGATCAATATGTCATGTCACATTGGTGATGTTGGCTACACTGTGTTGACATGGATTACATGTGGCTAGTGGGGACCACCCATGTGAGAGAGCCAAAATGAAGTAGATCAAGGAGACCTCTAGAGATTAGACAAAGTCACTTTGGTGTCCCTTCGACATGGTGATGGAAGATTAATGAAGACCTTGGTGGGACTCAATAGCAAGGCGATGGTGACAGATGATGATGTATGTAGAAATATCAAAAAATATGATTTCTTGACGGAACAACTCACATAATTGTTGTGAGTTGTGTGGCAATGAAATGGATGATAAATGGTGTTGTGCTTGCACCCTTTGAAAGTGGTATTAGATAGAGTGGCATTTGTCAAAGAGACTCTAAAGAGTCTTATCCCAACTTGTCAGTGTGTCTTTGATGACATAAAGCGACAATCAATGCATGGACAAGATGGACAACGCTAGTTCAAATATGAATGATATGATGACGAAGATTTAAAAATGTCAAGGTGAATGGTGATTGTAGGATTTTGGTGCAAAGAATAGGATCAATGGCCTAGTTTCAAACTTGAAGGTATTCATTGGTCTATGTAAATGAAGGTCTTGTTTGGAAATTGACACTAAGAATGAATTTAATTTTTTGAACTCCTCTAATGGAAATCTAATAGGTGATTTGATTTGTAGGTTGGCAACACAAATCGTCATGTCATGAGAGATCAAAATCAGATCAATCAAAGAAGAAAATGCATTTTTTACATATTAGATTTAGGATTTTTTTGGATGCCATAGTCAACAAATCAGATTTGAATTTGATGGAGGTGTATGGATTGAAAAGAGCAAGTAGCTTGTTGAAGAAGATAGTGGGAAAACCCTAGTAGAAGATTTGAGATGATTTGAACGGTGGTGAGGTTCTCGACACTGTGATGATAGGCTAGTGGAGTCAAACAAAGAGGAATAAAATTAGAAATTATCGATAGAGTAGAGAGTCTACAATAAAATAGAGTGAAGTGTGAGTGAGTACTGATAGTGAATGCACTAATTTTGTAGAACCCGAACAAAAATTCTTATTTGGGTTAATATTCAAGTGCATAAGTGAAGGTGCAATGAATAGAACAATGGATGTTCTAAGTGTAGAGAGATAAAGTAAGAAGAGTTTAGAGGGTGTGTTGCTAAGAGTTTAGGATTAGCAGAAAAGAGGATGCTTGCAAGATTGTCAAGTAGAGATTGAGCAGTTATAGATCAGACTTAAAATATAGAATTGGATTCATATGAATCATTTGTAATTCTATTAATGAAAATCTGATTCGTTGGTGCCATCAGATAACTATGTTGGTGCTCAATGTAGGGGATTCCTATCTCCTTGGAGTTAGTGCTCCTAAATTAGGGAGTTGGTGCTTCCTTGGGGTGGTTCCCTAAAGTATGCAACAAACGATTCATTTGTGACATTGGATTTGAGCAGTAGAATCATGCAACATTTTTCATTATGGTTTTTCCCATCTTGGGTTTTCCATGTATATCTTGTGTTATTGGTTGTCTTGTGTGTTGATTGGATGCTTGCATGTTTATGTTGCTACATCTTAAGTTTCTAATCTGCTCTTTAAGAGTTTGAGGAAGTAATATGCACAAAGTATTTAGAACTAAAGGAATTAATTTGCACTAAATGTTTTAAGGGATGAAAGTTCAATATCTACTAATTCACCCCCCCTCTTAGTAGATTGTTTTCTTCCAACAATTGGTATCAAATCCCTAGGTTCCCTAGGAGAAGCTTAATCATCTCAAGTAGATCTTTGTTAAGTGAACACAATAATGGATTATTAGGAAGACTCATCTGTAGAAGAAGTACTACTCTTTGTAGGATTAGACTATATGGTTTGGAGCAAAAAAATGAAGGTATATTTAGAATCATTAGGGTTTGATGTGTGGATGTTAGTTGAAAAGGGATACAAGGTTCCTACTACACCTCCAAAAACTGAGGCTAGAAAGAAGGAATTTCAAGATAATGCTAAAGCAAGGTTTTCCATTATGATTAGGTTGTCTAGACCTATACTTGACAAATTCATGCATTATGAAACTACACATGAAACATGGAATGAGTTAAGGAGGATGTATGAAGGTGATAACAATAAGGTGCAGACATATGGAGGTAAGTATGAAAATCTAAAGACAATTGTGGAAGATTGAAAATACATCCATGAGAGATGTTACAACTAGAAGAGAGATAGTAGAAGCATCTATTTCTAGATTTGAGGAGACTAATGAAGAGGAAGTTGATTGCATTAGAAGATTAAGAAGAGGCTCTAAAAATATAGAGGTAATCTACCGCTTAAATTTTTTAACTTTGGTAGATTAGGTCTTGTTATTGCTAAATTCCCTCATAATGAAAATGATAACCATAAGAATGAAGAGTACTGTAATAAGAACAAAAAAAATCGATACACAAGAAGAGAAAGTGGGTCGTCCAATGTAAATGATAAATCAAATGATGAAAATGAAAGTTTTATGAAATTGACCCATTCATGGAATTTGGAATGAAATCTAATGAAGAGGTTGAGAGGTTTAATAAAGAAGAAGAAGCTGAAACCTCCACTGAAGAATAAGGTAAGGTTGACTTAGAAGGTAAACTTATATGTGCTTAGGATGAGATTAAAAGGTTGAGGAAAGAAAATGAAGAATATAAATGCATCCACAAGAGGAGATTGATACGCTAACCAAGAGTCTTGAAGAAGCTAATCAGATGGTCATCAACTTGAAGACACGAAAGGAAGACACAAACAAAGTAAAATATGTAGTTAGATGTGAACTACAGTTTACATTAGATGAGTGCATAAAGTTAGAAGCAAAAATATTGCTCTGAGAAGAGAGTTTGATAATGCTAAAGAGTATATTGATAAAGGCCTAAAGTTGAAAGGTGGCTCTGAGATATTGGTGTAGGGGTACCAAGAAAGTTGAAATTTTTCAAGTTTTAGGTCAAAGACTAATCAAAGGTGTGAGTCTTGGTTTAGGTTTTATTTTCTCGAGAGCAAGCAAAATTGACCATCTAGGAAGGAGAGACTGACTTGTGCTTATTGTCAGAAGCAAGGACATGATGAGCATCATTGTTATGCTAAGTAGATTGATCATTTGACACATCTTCTACAACATAACAATATATAATTTCTATCTTATATGTCTCACGGTCCATCACCTTCTTCCGCATCACCATCACCATCACCATCACCATCACCATCTACACATATAGGTACAACAGGTATTGCAAATGGATCCAATAAGATGAAAGGCCATGCCTTACATGCATCCGTAGGTCTTCAGTCAGACAAATGGTTGCTTGATTCAGGAGCTTCCCATCATATGGCATCTTCACAGGATATTTTTTCTACATTTGGTGCAAGCACCACACCACACACTCTACTAGGTAACAACACATATGTCAATGTTAGTGGGAAGGGTACAATTGCCACTAATGATAGTATCTTTCAGCAAGTACCATCTGTTCCATATTTGACAACCAACCTCCTCTCCATCTATCATAGTACTCACAGTGGATCAGGGAAGACAGTGGAGTTTTCTCTTGACTCGGTTCTCATCAATGATTTGCACACTAGGAATATTGTGGTAGTTGGCACTGTTGATCATGCTTCTAGGCTTTATGAAATTTCTCATTTTTCATCCAAGGATCCACCATTACCTATACCTAATATTCACTCTCCACCATTGAGATTACATATGGAGAAGAAGTATGGTCACTTGAACTTGTGCGTGCATCCATCCACCATAGTTCCAAAGAATCCTTTAGAGCTTCTTTCTCCTCCTCCTGCTTATTCAAAGATCATACCTATTGAGCAGGAAACTGGTAATTCATTCTTTGTATTGTCCAATGAATACTTTCTAGATATTGCACAACTATTTGTTGAGTCACACATTACAGTTATTCATACCAGTCATTTCCCACCATTATCCGTGCCTTTAGAGGTTGCATATCAGGAGACTTCAGATTTTTTTGGTCTTGGCATCATTTGTCTTGGTTCAGATATAGAGATTCAACAACATCCTTTCAGAACATCCATCTTCAGGCTTCTTGGTCCTTCACTCTACATTGAGGTTCTTCAACATCATCCTTTGGATTTGTTTCTTCCCAAGGGGATGAATAATGTTTTCCATTATTGGATCATTTTCTATATCTTACATCGAGCTTACACCATTGCAACCAAAGTTTCTTCATTGTGGGTGGGCCTTCTAGTCTCTTATTATTTCTCCTATGGAGATTCTTATATATGTATTAATGAGATAGAAGTTGTCTTTGGGGGGTATCATGTGACCCACCTTATATTTTTCTCTCACTCTCATTAGTGCATTACATTCTTTTCTTTTCTCTCTTTTTTTGGAGGGGAGTTTTATTCCCATGACGTTTTCGCCCTTTCTCCTCTTTTACAAGAGATTAGCTTGTTGTACATGGGTTCTTCATTAGCCATTAGGGTGGGACCCATTCATTCATCCATTAAAGTATTTCTTTATCATAGTTTAGTTTCTCCCTATTTCATCTTAAGGGGGGGTGTTAGAGTAATAAAGTCATCACCTAATTAATTAATTAATCATAAATTAATTGGGCCACTTTATGCTTTATTACAACTAAGCTAAACTTAGGAGTTCTTTTATTTCATTATTTTCTTTTATTAATTCGTTGCATTTTGCATGATTAAAGCTTCTAATATAAGAACATGTATCATTCATTCCTATGAGGACACTTGTCATGTTCTAATATAACCATAATCTAGGGTTAGATTTTATCTTTTCATAAGGATTGATTCATTTATTTAATCAATATTCATAGCAACATATTCATGACAGTTGTTCACATAATCGAGGTTATTTGCATCAATAATAATTCTCAGGTTATTAAGCACAATCTTGCTTTCAGATCTTTTCTATTGTGATAGGAAATTGCTTGCAGGTGTTTCATGGTAGTTGTGGATTGAATCAATCAATTCCAACAATTGATACCATTTATATGTAGTTAGAGTGATTGGGGTCAATTTGTGCAAATTTTGCAAAATATGTAAAATGTTGTCATTCCAAATATTGTAAAGCGCAAAAATTGCAAATTGGAGGGAATACCAATGGTTAAGTTTGTTGGAAAGGAAGTTGAAGAGGTTGGGCCAATTTTTTTTTATGTTATAATCTCAAATAGGCCTCCCATAAGTCAAGGTAGAGGTTATACATCTTGATTGTGAAGAAAAATCAATAAAAAACACTATTTTTCTTAGAATTTTCTATGTTTTGTATTTAAATCTACAGATTCAAGCCACTGTACAAATCCATATA
>VDFB02129546.1:0-23716 GCA_007258455.2 Sequoia sempervirens | reverse complement strand
TTGAGACCCTTCCATGAGAATCTCTCACGAACCTGTCTGTATGTCTTGAAGTACCCAGGATGTCCTACTAGTGGTGTATCATGTATGGCACGTAGAATCTTTTCCTTTAGCTTCAATCCAAGAACTAAATAAATTCTATCCTTGTAGTATATCGCATCATCAATCACAGCATACCTGTCATCTTGGACTTGTCCATCCACAACCTCAGAACTGATTTTTGGAATACTCAACTAAAAGTTGAGACTTCCAATTAGCTGAAATCTCACTCATGGAACAAAGGGCAGCAACTGAAGGCCTCCTAGAAAGTGCATCAACAACAACATTTTTCTTCCCCTTGACAAACTCAATGTCAAAATCATATGCCTAAATCTTGCTGACCCACTTTTGTTGGCGCTCATTAAGTTCTTTTTGTTCCAAGAAGTATTTCAAACTATTGTGGTCAATTTTCACAACAAACTTCCCATCCACCAAATATTGTACTCCACCTGGATCCCATCAACAAACTGGAAGTCCTTCCATCTCAACACCAATGGACTTTCACTGTGCCACTCTGATATAGACACCTGTATGCCCAAAATGAAGGAACTTATCATAGTTCCAAAGAAGAGATGCTCCACATATGTCACTACCAGATCTTTGCGCCATCACATTCATCCATAATGTAACACCTCATTATGTTGCTGCTATAAACCAAGACATCATTGACCCAATTGAGAACTTTACTCCACATGAGGCCACAAGTACTAGCAACAATCAATGTTGTTAGGAATTCATCAATGAGCCAATCTTCAGCAAGGAAAGTGAGATGAATACTTCTCCAAGACCTCCAAACAGCTGCTGCAACTTTACCTATATCTCCACAAGTTAGAGTGCCTTCATTAGATGATGCCAAGTAAATGTTTTGTTTAGGCATGCACCAAATGAAGTCCCTTACATGCCGATCTTCATAGCCCACTATCAAATCTAAGAAGACTGAGTCACCAATCAATAAGTACATCGCTGCCCTATCATATGAAAGAGTTGACAAGTCCACGGATGAATAGTAGATGTTTTCCTTTTGCGTCATAGACAAACCTTTAGTGGCTGGTCCACTATGAACACCACTCAATATCTCATCAACTCTAGGTAGGAAAGGATCAACTTCACACCTAACCATCCCTACTTGAATGTTCTCAATGCAAGGTTTCAAATTTGACTCATGATATGAAAGAGAATTGCTGATCAAACTCAGAAAATCAGACTTATGCTTATACCTCTTCAATATATCTTCGCTGTCCTCTTTTTCCCTTGGAAGAAATAAAGACCTAATGGAAGATTCTCTTTGTTTCCTTGCATCATCTGGCTGATTGCAACGTTCTTTGACTCTTTGGAGGTGTTGTCTTGCTTGGGCAGCAAACATCTATGCTTGGGTAGCTCTATGTAACCAATCTTCAGTCAACCTTTGACAATGCTCTATATCTGCTGCCCCAAAGTACACAAAATCTGATTTATAATGGGTTGTATCATTCACATCATCATGACCCATGCTTGCACCATGCGTACCCTCAAATGTAGAATGCAAATCATTGTTCTCTTCTTGACCAAAAGCTGCCATATCTTGAGGAAGAGGAGTTATGTCATTGCTGTTATAGAATTCAGAATCACTGTCATACCTTGATGTCAAATCTTCAATTGTTACAAGATTTTTTTCCTTGTAAACCTCATACTCAACCTTTGTACCTTGATTATCAATGCTTGTGGTATCCTCTATATTGACTAATCCATGTGTCCAATCTGCAACTTCATGCTTCTCTCCCCTTGCTGTTACGAAATCAAATTGCAAGCAATCAATGTCTCCAATGTCAATCATATGTTCATCAACCCATACCTGGCTATCCTCGATGCACTGCTCATGTGTTGATAGTGGACTGCTGATTGCATTCAAGAAATCAAAATTATGGTCTCTTGTAGTGTCTTTGTTATCTTTAACAAGCTCTAACCTCTAACACTGGGAGTCATATATTGCCTTACCATTCCAAATCTGCATTTCCAATGTGCTCTTTGCCTCTCCATCCACAACCATAGTGAAATCATCATAACAAACCAAACATTATCATATTGTAAAACCTTATGGTTAGACCATAGTTTACATACTCGGAATCAGAGAGTACTCGGCAAGCCCAAAAATTTTGACTCGGGAAAAACTTGGCAAATACTCGACAAATACTCGGCAAATACTCGGCAAATGTGTGTGGATATTTATGTATGTGTATACTCAAGACTGCACTGTGCACACATACATATCTATAAACAGACACAGGATGCCAAGTTTGCATGCATATACACACACAAACATATTTATATACACACAAACATGCCAAGTTTGTGGGTTTTTTGCGAGCTACTGGTGATTACTCAATAATTTGACGCGAGAAAATCCATTTGCATACTGCCCGAGAGTAAAAGCAGAAATTACTCAGCAAGCAAATGTTTTGGAGATTACTCGGCTACTCGGAGAGTATGTAAACTATGGGTTAGACAATTTTCTAGTCCCTACAATCTGCTCTCTAAAGCAAAATGCTTCATATGACTTCAACAAGCGATCCTCCAATGCCAGCATATGAATGGGACAAGTGAAATTAATTTCACTACATGACCACACATTATTACAAAATGATTTCTTACCCATGAGTTGTAGAGCTGTCTCATGCAATGGAATATAGGTGGAATCCACATCCCCATGTAGCTGATAAACCAAAGTAGAGTTTGCAAACTCCGTGGACGCATCTTCCTCCACCTTGTGGCTGCCATGTAGACTTATGTGTTCCTCACTTGAGGCTGTAATTGTTGCTTCTTGCTTGTTAATATCCTCTTGTGACTGGAGTGAACATGTGAACATGGTTTTATCCTCCTTAGGGCTTCTGCATGTTCAGCTAGAAGTCCAAACTTCTAGACATGATGACTGAATTTTATCTTTTCCATGGTCATTTGTAGGCTGCAAGTTGCAAGTAAATGTTTCCTCTTTCTTCTCCATCCTTTCTTCAATGGTGACTTCTGAGTTTTCTTCATTCAAGAACGTTCCTACTGGCTGCAGCTCCTTACTCTTCTCATTCATTTCAATTTCTAACTTGTTTTTAAAACAATACTCTGATTCATCATGCTTAGCATCAAATCCCTCTTGAACTTGCCCTTCTTTTGATTCTAATGGAGATTAAAAATTCATTTCTTCTTTTCTTCTTCTTATGTAATACGTGTCAAAAGATTCAATAGCCCTGACCTCCTCAGCGTCACTTGAGTATTCATCAAAGATTTTGATAACCTCCTCATACACAGGTATAATTTTTCCTGTCAAAACTAGATATTCTTGAAATGTCAGAAGGTTTTTCCTCTTTTGATATCTGTTATACCACTTGGCAATCTTAGTGGCAGCAATTTCATTTTCTCTTTCTTCCATTACTGAAAACAACCTTAGTATCCCACAGGCTGGCAAGATTTTTGCTCTGATACCACTGAAAGATTCCTTCCTCAACCTAATCTAAATTTTCTGATTTTGGTTTTTCTTGAAGTCTTTGACCAATGTATAGTATGAGTTTGGTTTTTGTTTGTGTTTTGTGTTTTTTCTGTTTTTTTGTGTTTTCTGAGTTTTATGCGAAATGCATGACATGTACAATGTTGATAAAGGAAAAATAACCAAACATGCAATGATTCTATTGATTAAAAGACTGAAATTACATAGATATGGGCCAATTGCAACATACCCATTCATCCAAAGACCAGGAAATGACTTTTTACAAGGCTGGAACTGAAATTTCAGGTCTAATATAACCCTGATATAGCAAATTTGAACTCTCCCAGCTCTACAAATGACTACCCACCTCGTTTCCAGGTGTGAGAGGAGTTGTGCCACTGCTGTATGAAACTTCTCAACTCCAAAACTTCAAAAACTTCACCTAGCACTTAGGGTTTGAAGCCCAAATGCCAAACAAAGGTGCAGCTGCATGTGCAACTGTTGAAAGATGGTAGAAATGTCCTCTAAAAGGATTGATCTGCAATCTTATGCGAATTTTTGTCCTCAAAATGGACTGATCTGCAATTATAACCCCAAATAATGCTGCCAACTCCACACTAAAGCTGGATAATGCTGAATCCTGTCACCAAAAGAAATGGGTTTTCGTCCAAATCTCCAAATTCTCCCAGAAGTTTGCATTCCTGGAAGCTCCAAGCTCTTCAAACCCTCAAGTTTGTTGCTGCTCTCAAATTGAAGTCATAAGAATGAATCCAAAATAAACAAAAATGCCTTTTAATCTTCTTCGAGAGGGGTTGACCCTTTTTGGGGTTACTATTTGGCCTAAAAATTCATAAAATAACATTGAGGGTTTAATTTTACATTGTGAACTTGGCCCCCTTTTTAAAACAACTTAAGTTCTAGGATGGGGGTGCACTTTTCACTATTCACTTTCTGATTCGTTGTTACTATTCACCTTTCACTATTCCATTAAAGCCAACTTTATTATTTCCAATTTATCCCTGACTTAATCAACTAAACTCGACTATGAAAGGCTCAAATAGCTCCCAACAAGGTTTCACAACCTCAAAATGGGTCCCCTATCCATACTGCTAACCTACGGGAACACTTGTAATAGGTCAACCATGCATCAAATCTGTTGATGTTATTGTGCAACATCGAGTGTCACTTCCAGCCCAATCTCCTTTACATTGTTGAATAAATTAAATAATAGCCATTGGCTATTTAATATATAGAGATAGCGATTTGATGAAGAGGCGCGTCCTTCATATTAAATGATAATTATTTATTAAAGAGGCTCGAATTTATGAAGAGATGCAATTATTGGTGAGGCCGACCTCTTGCATATTGTGGACGCGATTTAATGAAAGGACACATTCTTTTATGAAGGCCAACATGATGCCTTGAAGGGTCACATCTTCTATCTCATCTTGTATATATGTTCGATGGTCTTTCATTGGTGGACGTTCATTCATTTCATACTCATTTCATTTTCATTGTTCTCAAGTGCGAATTTTGTAGAAGAGCAGATTGATATTTTGTGGAAGGCTGAGTTTATAATCAGCGAATTACATCATCTTGTATCTGTGTTGCATCAGTTTGTGGTGCTTCTATTTGGCCTTCATATCGACCTCTTGTAAAGGAGACAATTCTTGTTGACATTCAATATATAAGTGATATATTGTTGTTGGGTTTTTCTCCCTCAAGTGGAGGGTTTTCCCAAGCTATATGTTGTGTTATTGTGTCTAATTTTGAATTAAATTTTTGTGCTTTACATCTGATCATAAAACTAACATGGTATCAGAGCGGGTATAAGGAAGATCTTGATCAGATTTAGTCAAGCAACAATACTCTTCATTCTCTTTCTCATCTTTGATCACATCTATCTCTTCATCAAGATGGTGAACGGACTCGAGATCAAGGATAGACTTGAGGGAGCAACTAATTTCACATCTTGGAGATTTAGGGTTATGCTCGCCTTGGAGGAAAATGAATTAGCTAAGTTCGTGGAGAGCAAAGTCCCCGAGCCTACTGATGAGGAAGTGAAGGTTCAATGGAAGAAGAAAGATACTAAGGCGAAGAAGATGTTAGTTGATTCTGTAAAGGATCATATTGTTCCAATCATCTCCAAGTTGAAGACGGCAAGAGAGATGCTTAATAATTTGGAGGAGATGTATGAGATCAACAACACAAGTCGTGCTCTAGCATTGAAGCAACAACTTCATCATGTCAAGATGGCAAAAGGAGAATCTGTCATTGCCTACTTCATGAAGATTTCTGAGTTGAGAGATCAGCTCTCTACTATTGGTCACAATGTTGATGACTAGGATTTGACCATACTAGCCCTTAATGGTCTTCCTTCATCTTGGGAGTCTTACATTCAAGGAATCAGCGCGAGATCAAAACTTCCCAAGTTTGATCGTTTGAGAGCGGATTGTATTCAAGAAGAGTCTAGGTTGGCTGCAAGAGGTATTGGTCAAAGCTCTACTAATGAAGACATTCATGTTCTTGCCACACAATCCTCGAAGAAGAAAGGGAAAGATGGAAAGAAAGGATATTTCAAGAGGAATAGAGATAAGGGATCTAATGGTGCTCCTACATTCAAGAAGAAGAAGGATCTATCCCGTGTTCAATGTTTTAGATGTCACAAGTATGGTCACTATGCAAAGGATTGTCCAACCAAGCCTAAGCAGCAGGCTTCCATTGCTGATGTTGATGAGATCTCAAAGAGAAGGATTCGTGTGGTTTCTTATTCATCCTTCGCTAAATGCTTCAACGCATTAAACAATAATACTTTGGCTAATTGATAGTGCTGCCTACCACCAATTGTCCTGAGTTCATAGAAACATCTAACTATCCTTCACGGAGAGAGATTCTAGTGAACAAGTCATTATTGGGAGATGATGCAACACCAGGTAAGAAAGGAGCGAAGTCCTTCTCTTCTTTACTTGATTCCAAGATTTCAGAAATGAAAGTGATGTTCTATTTGTTCCGGGTATCAAGAGAAACCTTGTCTCTATTTCAGCCTTGGAGGACAAGGGGTACCAAGTTGCATTTTCAGAAGGTAAAGTTCTTGCATGGACGAAGAACTCTGATATCAAAACTGCTCGGGTGATTGGTGTTTGTCATGAGAGCCTCTACAGACTTTGCACCCGCCCACTTCAAGCTCTTTTGCATGATTCATCAAGTTCATGTGAACTTTGGCATAGAAGATTGGCTCACCTTCACTTTCACACCATGGAGATGATGGTTTCAGCCTTCCTAAACCTCAACCAGAGCATGAAGGTATTCTTGGCAGAGGCTAAGATGGGTAAGAATACTAAAGGTCCATTTCATAGTAGAAAGTAGATCTAAATGTATTCTAGATCTTATTCATTATGATTTATGTGGTCCAATGTCTGTTGCTTTTTTGAGTAGTTTCTTGTATTGCATTATTTTTATTGATGACTACTCTAGAAAGACTTGGATTTATTTCTTGAAATCTAAAGAATCTGAGGAGGTATTAGAGAGGTTCAAAGAATTCAAAGCTCAGGTAGAGAACTTGTCCGGGAAGAGGATCAAGGTTTTGAGATCCGATAACGGTGGAGAGTACATTTTCAGTAGCTTCCGTAACTTTTGCATTGAAGCAAGGATTAAGAGGGAGTTTTGTGTCCCTTATAATCCTCAACAGAACGGTGTTGCTGAAAGGAAGAGCAGATCTATTATGGAAGCAGCCAAAGCCATGATTCATGACCAAGATCTGCAAACCTTCCTTTGGGCGGAAGCATCTAAGAAAGCAATCTATGTTCAGAATAGAAGTCCTCACCGCATTTTGGAGAACATGACTCCCGAAGAAGCATTCACAGGGGTGAAGCTAGAAGTAAGTCATTTGAGGATCTTTAGTTGTCCTGTGTATGTTCATGTACTGAAAGGGCAAAGTTGGAACCTTTTGGCAAGAAGGGAATATTTGTGGGCTATAGTGAGACATCAAAAGCCTACAGAATCTACATTCCGATCAGAAGTTGATTGAGATCAGTAGGGATGTTACATTTGAAGAGGATGTTGCATTTAGGAGATCCAAGGGCACTCACATGGAGATAGATAATGAAGAGTCACCTCAGGATATGGAAGTTGACCATACTCCTAAGATTCAGAGGGAGGCTACTGAACCCAAAGAAGATGATGATCCAGTTGAGCCCTTGGAACCTATTGATGGGCCTACAGATATTGTGATTGGTAGAAAAAGACCTCTTTGGGCCAGGCAAACAATGCAGGAGGCAAAAAGGTTTGCAGCCCCAAGGGGAACATTCAGAGAAAGTAAGAGACCTCATAAGTTTTCAAGCTATGTTGCCTTGATGAGTCAAATCATTGAATCCGAGCCTTCCAATGTTGAGGAAGCTTCTAGTCAACAAGTTTGGAAAGATGCTATGACAGAGGAGTATCAGTCAATTCTCAAGAATGATGTTTGGGACATCATTCCTAGACCCGAAGGCAAATCTGTGGTATCTTCTAAGTGGCTCTTCATGATCAAGCATGCGGCGGATGGGAGCATTGAGAAGTACAAGGCTAGGTTCGTGGCTAGAGGATTCTCTGAGAAAGAGGGAGTTGACTATGAGGAAACCTTTGCTCCAGTTGCTCGCTATACTTTAGTCAGGGCCATCATTGCTATTGCAGCATCTAAAGGATGGAAGATTCACTAAATAATGTAGAAGACAAGATTCTCAATGGTGTAATCGAGGAAGGTATATATTGGAGCAACCTCGATGGTTTTGAGGTACATAAGAATTATCTCATGTTTGAGGTTGAAGAAGGCTTTGGCTCCAAGCAAGCTCCTTTAAAAGTCTGCGGTACAAAGGATTGATTCACACTGACATTCTATCTCCACAGAAATGATATCTGATTCAAACCTATACTTCAAGGTAATTGATACGCATTAATCTTTGGTCTTCATGCTGACATGATTCTGTTCTCCATCAAGAACATCAGACTAATATCAAAATGCAAGAAGGAGTTAGCTTCTGAACGAAGGATCTTGTCTCATGCACTACTTCCTTGGTTTAGAAGTATGGCGTAAGCCCGGGATGAGATGATTTCCTCCTAAGTCAAGGGAAGCATACCATTGATATTTTGTAAGAGATTTGGTATGATGGATTGCAAATCCATGTCTACACTTATGGAGACCAACTTGCATAAGTTGAAAGAGGCTGCAGCTAGTTCAAATTTGGTGGATTCAATGATGTACAGGCAGTTGATTGGATTGTTGATGTATCTAGTCAATATTAGCCCAAATATTTGCTATGCAGTGAGTGCACTTAGTCAATTCATGTGTGAACCAAGGCAAATACATCTAGTTGCAGCGAAGCATATCATGAGATACTTGCATGGCACAGTTGGGTATTGTTGTGACCTTTTCACACATCACCCCATTCAAAATGGGTACCCCCTAATTTTTGCTCCATTCTTGGTCTTTTGGCTTTGGCTCTCTCTCTCTCTCTCTCTCTCTCTCTCTCTCTCTCTCTTTGTTGTCTTTCTTCAGGGGATGTGCCCGTCTTTGAGCTTAAACGTGAAATTTTGGCTAAGTCCGAGAATTAGGGTTTTGAATCTTTACGCCTTTGAACCAACTGAGGAGTAAATTGGAATCCGAAGCCTAAGTAAATACATTCACTAAGCTTCCCAAAGAGTCCCCGCAAACAAAATTCCCCATTGAGTTCCGACAACTTACCATTTTTAGTACCTAATTTGGGATTTGCTTTTATCAACACTTTTGAAATTCTAATCATTACATTGTATCCACGACACGTCAAACTGCTTGCTAGCAAATTTTGAGCCAGATCTGACAACTTTCTATTCTTAGCAAGTATCATCTTCAGAAGCAGATTTTATGGTTTGCATGCGAAGTTTTTCAATGCATGTCTAGAGAATATTTTTGGGTTTTCCAAGACCTACGCAACGGTATAACATGCAAGATGAGATGATAACTTTAAGCAGTCTTCACTTCAGAGGCTATTTTTAGGGTTTGCATGTTGGAGTCTTCAACGCATGTCTAGATATTCTTTGTGGGTTTTTCAAAAGCTTCACAATGGTGTAACATGCAAACCAGGATCAGGACCTTTTTGCAGTGTTGTCTTCAGAGGCTATTTTTAGGGTTTGCATGGGGGACTTTTCAGTGCATGTCAGCATATTCATCATGGGTTTTTCAAGAGCTACGCAGCGATGTGACATGCAAACGAAGTTATCACTTTTCAGTGGACTCATCATTTTAGCAGATCATTCCTGCGAATCGCTTCAACACTTCTCGTGATTACAAAGAGGGCTACACGCTAACAAAAACGGGGTTAAAATCTGAGGTCATTTAAATAACATGTAAGTCGATTAGTTTCGGAAGCTTCGACCCAAAATGAAGGGTCAAATGCCAAAATCTCTGAAAACTGATGTATCCCACTGCGATCAGTATCTTTCAAGGAGTCCACTGGTAAAATTTGAAGGCAATCTGAGCACTTACTATTTATAGTAAGGAACTCCAGAAACAGGCTATAAATAGCGCAAGTTAGCAATGTAAAGGCCAAGCAGAACAGGCAAGTCAACCCATGAGGATCAAGTCAGTCAGATTTCAAGTCAAACGGAGTTGTGGAAGTCCTAAAACCAAGCAGTTACTATAAATAGTAAATCACCTTCAGAAACATGCTATAAATAGCAAGTCAGCATGAGATGGCAGTGTGAACAGATCAACTAGGTCATGAGGCTCCTATGGTTAAAATTTCAGATCAATCCAAGCTCGTGGCGACGGTACCAAAAACTTACTAAATATAGCAAACCAGGGCAAGCGAGCTAAGAAAAATGTCTAGGTCTAAGAAACTTCCTTCACCCCCTGTGAAATGCACCCAAGATGAGACTGGCAGAAGGATGGAAAAAGTTTCATATGTTAAAATTCCTGCTCACCCCCTCAAATGCGCCCTCAAGGAGAAGAAGCTATGAAGAAAATTTGTCTAAGTATTGTAAATTCCTGCATGACCCCCCTAAATGCGCCCTATCATGAAGGGAGGTGAGGAAAATGAGTTAAGTCATGAAAAGTTCTTGCTTGACCCATGAAATGCGCCCTCAAGGAGAGAGATGGTGATAAAATTTTCTAAGGCAAGTGGAAATTCCTCCTTGACCCTCCAAATGCGCCCATCTCCAACATGTGTGAAGGAAAAAGTAACCAAGGCGTTGGGGTATTCCTCCTTGACCCCTTGAATGCGCCCATGTTAGAAGTAAAGTTAAGACATGATTAAGGCGTTGAATTCCCCCTCAACATGCCAAATGCGCCCAACTTGCTAGATGGGTGAGAAAGTTTCTAAGTGTAAATTCCTCCTCTATACCCCATATGCGCCCAAGTCACCTTGCCTTGGAGGATATTTAAAAAATTTGCTAAGGCATTGCTAATTCCTCCTTAGGGTCCCAAATGCGCCCATATTCAAAGTGAAGCTAAGACATGTGCTAAGGCGTGGTTAATTCCTCCTAAACATGCAAAATGCGCCCAAGTTCAAAATGATTCTAGGAAAAAGTTGCTAAGGCATTGTTAATTCCTCCACCCCAAGCAAAATGCGCCCAAAGTAAAGAGAGATAGTGGTGAGGAAATATATGCTAAGTGTTAGGAATTCTTCCTCACACCCTCAAATGCGCCATGACTGGAGATGAATGGGAGGAAAATATCTAAGGCAAAATTGAAAATCCTTCTAGACCCCTCATATGTGCCCATGTTCATAGTGATGATGAAATTTTTCTAAGTTACAAAATTCCACCTCTAGAGAAATACGCCTAAGCCTAAGAGAGGATGATAAAATTTGCTAAGGCATGGATAAATTGGCAAGAAGGAGTCAGAATACTCCAGCTTCATGAGATTGATGAAAATTGTCAAGGCAAAGCAAGAAAATAAGCCCAGAGATGAAGAATGAAGATAAACTTGATGGTAAAATGTTTTCCTAAGGTGTAAAATTCAAAAATTAAATGAACCCCTTCGTTTGTAGACCATGAGTTTGATGCTTTCTAAAGGGAATTTTCTTCTAGGTACTGGACATCTTCGACAAGGAATGGATTTTAAAATTTTCCACACTTCGCCAAGGATTTTGAGATAAGATTTTGATGAGCACCTGATTGATGGATTTCCCAAGTAAAAATTTAAAATTTTCTAAGGCAAGGAATAGAAGTGTTCTTTTTAAAATAAAATTGCCTTGACTGATGAATTTGAAGTTGATTGCCTAGATGATTTTGATCAAATTTGAATAATCTTCTCAAGCCAGGGATGGATAAAATCAAAATGTCAATACCTCAACTGGTGAAATAAATTTCTTAAAGAGGGTGCAATTGAATTTAATATTTTCAAAAGATGATTTTAAAATGCTAAAGTAAAATACGCCTAGACCAGTGGAGATGAATCTTTTGAAATTCTAGAAGGTCAAATATTCTAGATGCCAAATGCCAAGTGTTGCAGCTGCCAGAGGAAGGAAAATTGAAATTTGAATGTACTGGCTAAACTAAGCTTCTTCTAGAAATCGACTTAGCTATATGAGTTGTGAGTTTGTTCATTTTTCTCCATCAACTAGCAAGTTCGACTGGAGCTCTGAAGTGAAGATTGCAGTACGAGAAAAATCTTGGTGTTGAGAGAAATTCGAAGTTGGCTCTAAGTGTGAAATAAATTTGAAGCTGAGGAGTTGTTGAAGCAAGCTTGGGTCGATTTTTCTTCTAAGTGCTGATGTTTTATTGTTGCAAGTAAATTCTCTAAGTGTTGAGAATTTGAAGTTGTTGCAGGAGGAGTTGAGAATGGCTGAAGTAAGAGCGACTGGCAAGGAAAATAATGTTGAGTCCAGCAAGGCAAATGCGTCCAGACAGGCTGTGATCAAGAAGCTGATTAAGTCATTCCTGCCGGAGTCAAAATTCTCTTCGAAGCTGGGCAAGTTGGCTGACACAAACTTGGGCTCTTTCAATATGGAAGCTTTCAAAAGTCGAATGATGGGAATTGGAGGCCATCATCCATCGATCACTTCTCACAATATTGTTAGAAGTGGACTATATGCGGCTGCTGGTTTTCCACCAACCATTCAGTGCCCGAAGTTGATCACGGAGTGTGCTAACTATTACAATCCAAAGTGGAGGACTATCACTTCGCCAGATGGCAAGTTGTTCGCCAACCTCACGCCTGCAACTATTGGTGAAGCATTTGGAATTCCCTTGCACGAGAAGATGATCTACAAAACGAGAGAACGTGTTGAGCGTATGTATGCCTCTACATTTGATAGATGTGCTGATATGATAAACTCTCGTTGGATGAACAAGCCTAAGCCCACTCGCACGAAGTTGCCAAAACAGATAATCTCAGATGATTTGAAGCAAGAATATTGTGATTTGATTATGATGCTCAGCAAAGTTGGAGGATGTCCTCAAGCGTTCATCTTTGAGCCGTGGATGTTCTATTACATCAACCTTGTGCTGGAAGGCAAGGAGTTTATTAATTGGGCAGTGATGATTAGTGATAATTTGCACGAGTAGCTCCGGAGTTTGAGGAGAACGAAAACATTCTATATGGGCTTATACATTATCTACATGTTGGCTCGCATGACGAAGTACAGGGGAATATCATACAAGGAGTTGATTGGGTGTGGCTCTCAGCAGTTCAAGATTCATGAGGCTTGTCCGCAGCTGCACTTGACGAACACATCTCATTACAAGAGATTCAATGACGCCTTCACCATGCACATAACGAGATCACTTCAGCAAAGAACTCATCACAGGATCTCGAAGGAAGCTCAGGAGTTGATAGAAAGGTACGGGTGTTGGTTTATCCAATTTCCGAAATTTACTTACATTAGGCTGCAAGGGTTCTCTTCATATCCATATAGATTGCCCAAATACCCTACAAACAGGATCTTGATGTTATAAATATCTCGGCAACTCATTGCCTATGATAAGATTCAGAAGAAAAAGAAGAAGGGAGGACTTGACTTCCCAATCATCATGGGGAATTCAGATGAAGTGTGTTCTTCACTGCAGGCAGCCAAGGAAGCTGAAAATGAGCTTCAGTTTTTCCATCTTTCTTACCACACTGGCAGGCAGCATTATGACCCCCACAAGAATATCAGATGGATACTGTCAGAGGAGTTCAGGCATAAGGAAAATATTGAAGATTACTAGGTTGGTGCATTGGATGAAGCTGAGGTAAGAAAAAGGATGTTTTCAAGATTACCTTTGGGCATGATCAGGGAGTGCGAGATTATTCCAATACCGGACCAAGTAGACGAGGATATGAATGTTCTTCATCCAGATTATGAGACAGTGAGGGATACACCACTCCCACTTCCAGATTGGTCGGAATCGGAGATTACGGGTTTGGATACACTTTGCATACCAGTCCTGACATTCACCAGAGGATGGGTTGAGAGGCATGTGAATAGGCTTAAGAGTAGGTCTATTCCTCTTACTTATAACTTGATAGGAGATCATAGGACGCCAACTGCCACCAAGAAGAAACAGGTTGCTTGAGCTCCAGAGTCACGAAGGAAGGAGCCAGTTCAACTAGAGCCTCCAAGAATTGAGATAGAATCACCTACGCCATTGGAGACACGTTCTCCAAGTATACAAGAAGTCTCATTGTTTGCTGATCAGAGGAATATGTTGAATAAGGAACAGGAATTACAGAAGGAAAATCAGCCACCACGAAGGGAGTCTGTTGGCCAGAGTGTCAACGCACTTACCAAAGATAACCAGTAGGAAGAGGATGAACAAACGGCCGCAGATACACGCATTCAACTTGAGATTGAGGCGGCATTAGAGGATGATACAGTTACTGGACAAGAGGCCCAAGTTTCAGGAGATACCCAGAGCATAGAAGCCAATGAGTTTCGTCAAGATGAAGTTAGAGAAGAAGTTCATGAAGAAGAAGCAAGAAATGAGCAGCCATTTATTATTTCAAAATTACAGTAGGTGGTACCAGATTGGCTTAGAGATAGGATGAGGAGGAGCCCCATTGAAGAAACTGATCCAGCAGTTGAGATGGAGGAATTCTTGAGTAGGATCAATGCGCCTCCGACAAAGAAGAGGCCTAGGAAATTTTCAAAGATTTCAACAGATGAGGATGGCTCTTGCACCCTTCACATGGTTGTGCCAAGGGTTGAGTGTGATCGAGATGAGGCTATGCCGGAAAATTATGTGATCACCACCACGGAGTTAGGTCGCCCCACAGGAGCACAAATAATTGAGTGTGATAACTCCTACCAGGCACTCAAGGACAGATTGCTCCGGACTGAAGGCAAATACAAGAAATTGAAGAAGGAGCACAAGACTTTGATTGGTTACGTACAGCATTTGTCTCGTCCTTGTGGGCAGGAGAATCGGACGATCGAGCTTTCGGTTGAGTTTCCTAGAGAATCAATTAGCGGCTTGGAAGAGTTGAGAAAGATGGCACAAGAAGCAGATAAGTGGGTTGCTAGTGTTTGTGCTGAGACAGAAAAGTTTATGGAGGATCTTGTTCATGCTTATCAGCAGGCTTCCAACATTATGGCACGGATGGATGCAGTTGATCAGGCCTGGGGTGATGCTCATATCTATCAGAGCAAGGTTATTCAGCGTTTGGAGGCTTTGATGCATACTCCCTTATAGATTTTGATTGAGGGAGGCGTGATACAGGAAGGTGATAGATATGATTTCACCAGCTGGTACTCGTCAGTTGTCACAGGCCAAGGGTTCTTTGATGCAACACAGGAAAATTCGGCCAGGGTCAGAAAGGCCATGACGAATATTCTCGATGGAGTCCTGAACACATTGGAGGCTATATTTGCTAGGAGGATGACTTCCGAGGAGGTGACTACTGATGGTTTGAGGAGTAGACTGCCACCTTTCTTTTTAGAGGTGAAGACTTTTGTTCAGAATGACTTTGAAAACACCTCAACTTTCTCCAGCATTATTCAGAACACTCAGGATGCTTTAGTGGCTTGGAGGAAGTCTTGTACACGACATGGACAGGCAGTTACAGTGTTAGAATTTCAGCTTGATCATATTCCACCTATCTCAGTTCGGGAGGTTGAGGTCGTGTTGACCAGATTCATTGATTTTGCAACCAAGGAGAAGGAGAACAGAGATGCCTTTTTGGATGATTGATAGTGGGCATGGATTGCCTTTGCTATTTTGGGAGTGAGTGGGAATCTTTTGATTCATTTATTGTACCACTCCTCATTCTGGCAGTTTTTAGGGTTATGGCTGATGTGGCTTAATCTGAGCCCTCCATTTGATTGTCATCTGAGTCGTCCATTGGACCGGGCCATCTATAAAAGGGGCATCCCCCCTCATTTGTATATCATTAGACATTAGATCAGAGAATAGAGCAGAGAGACTGATAGTTGTGATAGCTTAGCATTAGTTTGTTAGCATAGCATAGCTTGAAGAGGAAGGAAAGCTTTCTCATTGAATGCTTTGTTAAAGGTTGTTGTGAACACTCTCAATAAAAAGAGTTTTCATTGATGATGACTGCATCTTTTGTCGTGAGTAGCTAGCAAGGCTTTTTCGTCCTTCCGAATCACTTAGCATTTTCAGAGTAGCGTAAAGTAGAATAAATTTCATTTTCATGAAAATAGATGTTAGTTGTGGATTGTGGTGTTTGATCAAGGCAGCTTCGTTTAATCCATACCACTAGCAGCTTGCTAACAGCAAGTTTGCCTTGTGTGGTAGACTAGAACACTTTATAAGCTTAACTTCGGTTATGATTCACGTCTTGGCATGTGTCATTGTGATGGTGCCTTTATGCTGAATTGTGACTTGAACACTTGTTGCTACGCCCTTGAAGATTGCACCGGCTTTGTAGAGGTTGTCCAACGCAAGGCAAAGTAGAGTCTAGTTGAAATCTGCTGAAATTGATCTCACGTCTGGCCTTAGGATAGGACTTAGACTTTCTAAACCCTGCACTTATTTCAATTCAGTACATCTCTAGTTAGTATAGGAAACACATACCTCAACGCCAAATCATTCGTATTGCACGAAAATCCCCTTCCATCATTAATCTGTTGTTAGCTACCAAGTACCTGTGAACAATTGTGTAAGTCCCCTCGTGAAAACAACAAATCACAACGAACCAACTGAGGGTATTCCATTGCATTGTAGGAACCTTGGAGTTGAACGTACGATCTCTCTCGCAATCTTAGCGTACGGAATACTTTGATCAAGAGAGAATGGAGTAACCTTTGGATACTTTGTTCTACTAATTGGTGCGGTCACAAAAATCACATCAACAGGTATGGCTTGAGATATTCTTCTAGTGTGGACTTACAGTTGCATGGATATACTGATTCTGATTGGGCAGGGTGTGTCACTGATCGAAAGAGCACCTCTGGATGTTGTTTCAGTTGGGGTCTGCGATGATCTTTTGGTGTAGCAGAAGTAGTCTTCAGTGGCACCCAAGTATAGTGAGGCCGAGTATATTGCAACTTGTGTGGCAGCTCGAGAAGAAGCAGGCTTCGGAAGCTCCTTGCAAGATTGTTTGGACAATCAATGGAGCCAACTATAATTCATTGTGATAACTAGAGCTGTGTGAAGCTTTTTGTCAACCCTTTGTTTCATGACAAAACTAAACATGTTGAGATCAAATACCACTATATCAGAGATATGGTATTGAGGAAAGCAATCCAGTTGAAGTATATCAACACTAATGAGTAGGCGGCAGACATTCTCACCAAGCCTCTCTCCAGGATAAAGTTTGTGTACTTTCAAGACAAGCTTGGTATGGTGGAGAATGAAGCCCTAGCTGAAGGAGTTCAGTATCAGTGATCTTCTTTAATGCATTTCTCTTTGAGAGAGATTTGAGGTGCAAATCCCTTGTTAATGCATTTCTCTTGAGAGAGATTTGAGGTGAAAGCCCTTGTTTCCACCCTCTGGGAGAGCCACGGTGGATGTCATGTGTGTGACTCCATGACAACATCACGTGAGAGAGTCCGTGATGATTTTTTGTACTTGTGTTTCTCCTCTGGGAGAGCCATGGTGAACGTCATGATGAGGTGACAACATCACGTTGAGTGATGAGCACTTGTACATACCATACATGGGTTTAGCCATGATGGTTGATATCATGATGAGGTGATATCTTTCCTTTCCACATATGGGAGTAGCCATTGTGGTTGACATCACGATGAGGTGATATGTCTTTTGCAGCTGGACGTATCCTCCCTAGCTAAGAGGGAGTGTTGATGTTATTGTGCAGCATCGGGTGTCACTTCCAACCCGATCTCCTTTACATTGTTGAATAAATTAAATAATAGTCGTTGGCTATTTAATTTATGGAGATAGCGATTTGATGAAGAGGCACGTCCTTCATATTAAATGATAATTATTTATTAAAGAGGCTCGAATATATGAAGAGACGCAATTATTGGTGAGGCCAACCTCTTGCATATTGTGGACATGATTTAATGAAAGGACACATTCTTTTATGAAGGCCGACATGATGCCTTGAAGGGTCACGTCTTCTCTCTCATCTTGTATATATGTTCGATGGTCTTTCATTGGTGGACATTCATTCATTTCATACTCATTTCGTTTTCATTGTTCTCAAGTGTGAATTTTGTAGAAGAGCAGATTGATATTCTGTGGAAGGCTGAGTTTATAATCAACGAATTACATCATCTTATATCTATGTTGCATCATTTGTGGTGCTTCTATTTGGCCTTCATATTGGCCTCTTGTAAAGGAGACAATTCTTGTTGACATTCAATATATAAGTGATATATTGTTGTTGGGTTTTTCTCCCTCAAGTGGAGGGTTTTCCCAGGGTATATGTTGTGTTATTGTGTCTGATTTTGAATTAAATTTTTGTGCTTTACATCTGATCATAAAACTAACAAAATCTGAACGCCTAAGGAAGGGACATTACATAGATAGACCAGTTGTGATGTCACTTTTCCTCTTATGGTTATTAGGTATTAGCAGTGGACTTAATATAGCAAATATTAGAGTTTACAATATGCAATGCTATCAAAATAAATGTGAATTATTAATGTAAGCTACAAACATGGGACAATTAAATAATTAACATAAAAAATGGAATAACACCACAACATAGATTGATCATATAAACATCAAAATCATATAAATAATATTCCCAATATTATTGAATCAGTAGTTCTCAATACTTATCTTAAAGTCATGGAAAGGCTGCTATTCGGCACTCAAATGAATGGTTACGGGTCTAGGATTTTCTCGGCACAAACACCCCCAAAGGAACCGGTTCTTGCACAGAACCAAACCTGCCTTCACAACATAAACACAGCCTTGGCCAAGACACTCCCGGATGTACGTTGTACCCCGAGTTGGACACATGTTGTGTGCCCCTTCTCCAAATGTTTAATTGCCCACCATGACACTAACCTTCACTCCTTTGTGCCCTTTTAATTTCTCTTTCCTTTTTCTCTTCTCTCCTTGAATGTTCTCCCTCCTTTCCCAAGTCTCACATGAATAATTTATATATCATTTTAAGGGGTGATTTCTAAACCATCACACCCTTTCACAAAGGTTGTCTTTTTTAAAGAGTTTTTATACATATTCTTTATTAATCTCTCTTTTAACCAAAGGATCATAATATCCATTATTTTCTATCTCCCTTTTAATTCTAAAGGGTTATTTCATAGATTTCTCTTCTTTTGGGGAAAAAGTCACATAACACTAGTGATTAGATATGCTCAAGGTACCACTACAGGTTCTAGCATTCCCTTCACCAAGTCCTTTGGGGGTTATGGCCAAGGGTCTCAATTGAGGGTGATTGAGGGTCCAGAACCAGATTCTCTATAGGCACAACCTCTGGATATCAAGCACACTTAGGAGAGTGGGGGCCACCTCAAATGACTAAGCCACCTGTGGTCACAAAGGAGTTACCAATGCCCAACCCATCAGGCAAATGAGGGGTAGGATGAGTCGAGTGGATCTGAAGGGTTAATCATTGAGATAGCCAAACCAGATGAGACAAACCCACTCAGGACAGTCTAGCGGTACATTCATGACCTCCAGGCAATGGTTGCAGTGATGCAAGAAGTGGGAGATATATCCAAACATGGGGCATAGGACAGTCCCCCTTGGTGGCAAAGGAGGTGCAGCAGATATTGGCATTCGTACAAACAAAATGCGAGGGAGAATTTGCTCGTTGTTTCACTTCCAGAGGATAGCTTGGAGTTGAGACTTTAGCAATGTTGCAAGCTTGGCATCCAACGAGGCCTTCAATAGGAGGGAGAGATGGTCGTCTGATTTCAGCCCTGTTTGGTATAGAGGCATCCTTCAGGGATGTATTCTATAGGTTGAAGCGACAAATGACATCCACAGACGATGTTGTATAGGAGAAGATTGAGGCCCTACAATTGGTATAGAAGGTACAGGAGGAGTCAATTGAGCACACAAAAACTTCACGACCAACTAGCTCAGCAGACACAGATCACCACCAATGAGCGAGCCCGAGTATCAGCCATGGAAGCCAAATTGGCAGAAAAGGCCAAAGAAGTTGATCAAGCAAAACGTCAGTTGATGGAGGTTGCATACATGGTGAAGGCAGTGAGAGAGCGAGATATCATGGCTAAGCACTAGCTGAGGATGTGCACGAAAGAGGTTCATAGGCTACAGGAGTTATGCTCGCTGACATCCACCCCGACATTGTCCATTCATCCTGGGACGTCCTCTCACTCTCCATCTCAATAAATGTAATTAGGGTGTTAGCTCCCAATTTTGTTTGTTGTCATCTAGAAGATGACTTTCTTTTTGGGGGGCTAATGTAGTGGGCAATATATAAATAAATAAATAAATAATATTGTATTCAGCAAAAAGTAGTTAATATATGTTGTAATCGGGAATTAGTCCCTAACAATTGGTTAGTTGTAATGGGTAGTTGTCAACCGTTGGTTTCCTCAACCAATATCAGCCAACTATATTTCATGTTTCATTTCTAGTCGAGGCCTGCACGTATTTTGTATGATGTACTTATTGCCTATCTAATGAATGAAGAATACACTACATATTTTGTGCATTGTTGAGTAATTGATATGTTTATTATTGTTCTTATACATTATCATTTACTCTGTGTTAATCGGTCAAGTAGCATTTACAAGTAAACAATCATAGCATTGCAATTGGAACTATGTTGTTGGCATGAGATGATCAGTAGAACACCTATATCAGATTTAGTGAGGCTAAATGTCTTGCTTTGGAGATCATGTGTTAGAATGGTGACTCATTTGATGAGGTTTCAACAAGAAGACCAAGCAACCTATACCTGGCACTAAGTGTGAATTCAGCATGGAATTGCTGAGGGGATTGTACTAAAGATGGTGAAACAAGCTCATACCCCACACTCAATTCTTTGGCAATGAAAGATCTGATAGGTATTGCCCACTTTGTTTCTTAGATGCATTCTTTCTTTGTGTCGGCTTCTCATGTATTTTGAGTCTTGAGCTGTGGATGTCAATTTTGAGGACTTTTTTGAGGAGTACATATATGTTTTATGTTTCCAATTATCTCCTTATGTTTGGGTTTTGAGTTGCAGTGTCAATTTTGAGGACTTGTTTGAGGAGTATAAGAATGGTTGGTGGCTTTGGGCATATTCCCTTTGTTGTGGGAATGGTTGTTTCGCTTGATTTTCCTTCAATTTGAGAGGCTTCCATTTGTTATTGCTATGTTTGACATTGGAATTGGACAACTAGAAGTTGGCAGCTTTTTTGTTTGGTGTTTAGAAGGAGATCCCACTTATCACAGCTTGAGCACATTTTAGTGTTGGCAGAAGGAATTAATTTGATTTGTTGGTTTTAGCTCTATGGTTTGTTGTGTATTCCAAAGGTTTGGTTCATTTCATGTTAGAGTTGAGTTTTGATCTTTGCTTTCTATGTGATATGAAGAATCTAGGAGAACTGAGGTGATCAAGGCAGAGAGGTTTTTTGCAGAAGTTGTGTTTGCAGGTTTGTAGATCAATATGTGTTTTTTGACACTATATTATAGAGAATTTAGCCACATTCTTTATGTCAAAGCTATTGGTGGATGCTTTGGATGCTTTGGATGCTTTGATCAATTTTAGACTAGACATTGGCCATGTAGTGGGAGTCCCAGGAGGTATATGTGTCATTGGACTATGGTTTAAGGTTCTTCAAGTAATTTTTTTTCATGTCTATGTGTTTGTTACTTATAGAGATAGACCTTGGGCAGAACAATGAATACATAGGGATATGTAATAGGGGATTGTGCTGGATATGTTGATAGCAGAAGGTCTCCCTATGATGTTTGTATCCTATTATTGAGGTATAGCTAGTTGAATGCGTTAGCAATATGTCGTGATTGCTATTCCAGCTGATGTGAGTATTTTGTAGATACTCGGTTCTACAAAGAGATTATGTGACAATATTGGTTTTAAGAGTCGTCCAGTGATGAATTATGATTCACAAAGTGTAATTTGTCTGGCAAGAAGTCTTGTTTAACATGCTAGGATATTCAATATGATTTTGAGGGAGATGGCTGCGAGCAAGAAAATTAAAATGGAGAAAATTGACACTCAAGTAAATGTTGTTGATTCTTTGACCAAACCTGTAAGTACTGCAAAGTTCAAGTGGTGTAGGGATTAGAGGTTTGGCCCAATTCCTAAGCATGAAGTTTATCTCTTGAGTTGGATACCGCACTTTCTCCTACAGTAAGTATCAAGTGGGAGAACGTTAGGATTTATGTGATATTCACCTTGAGAGAATCCCTTATTAAAAGTTTGTCTACATACTTGATTGTGGTGAAATGTGATGAGTTTTTAGATGTTGTGGTATGGCAGGCATGGTGATTTATGTGATAATGATGTTGCAGGTGTTGTGGTACATCGTGTATGTTGGTTCACATGTGGGAATGTTGTAATACCAACCACAAGACATCTAGAAGAATAACTCACTACCACATACTAAATTTAGTGTTATTGGATGCATGAAAGGCAATACAGATGCACTTAAAGCAAAGCTAGAGTTCATGCAGTGTATCTAGGAACATGGTTATATTCAAGAGAGTGGTCTAAGGTATCGCAAATAGTTAGCATTGATGTAATGTTTGTATGTGCTACCACAAGCAAGGAGCTAGTAGTGGTGGCTATATTGGAAACATACTGATACCGACTGTGTAAAGTTTGTAACTATTGACGCACAATGTGTACCAGTAGCAAAGTATACAAGGTGATATCCACATGGAGACACCATACGTGGTAGTAAGTGAGGTATGTTGATGTCAGGTATAGGCAGATCATAGTTGCATGAATATTCGTATTCCATGGGTTGGCTGGACGGTAAGACGGTACTCAGTTGGTATTCCATGAATACATCTATATGTATCACTTCATGTGAATTTGCTGAGGTTAGAGAGAGAGAGAGAAGGTTGTACAGGCTGAAAGGATAACATTAATTTGTACATTGTTGGTGTGAAATCTTAGAGCAGTTGCAGAAGAGTATGCAATAGATTGAGACTCTATAAAAGACCTTGTTATATTGAATCTGTTTTGGTTCAGAATACTATAAATGTGAATGTCTTCTGGTGGTGGGTTTTCTCCCGAAAGATTTCCCCACATAAATCTTGGAGTCTTGTGTGTAATCTTGTGGATGCACACCATCATGTTAGATATATTTTGCAATCGTTGTTGAATGTCTTTCTAAATACTTAGTCTTAAGTCTCTTGATCCTAATCTATTGGTCAAATGCAATGGGGGTTAAAATCCCCAACACAGAGGAACACCCAAAATGACTCCCTAATACACTAATGCTTTCTTCTAAAAGAGAGAATTCTAATCACCTTCACCGGAAGCTGAAACAATTGGTTCGTTCTCATTTAAAATATGATGGGATAGTAAATAATAAACTATTGTTTAAGCATCCAACTGAATGCAAATAGAGTCTGGAAATGAAGCAGCTAATACTCAGCTGTAAATTGTAAACTTGAGGATTCCAAGTTTAGGCTGGCGATACTAAACTACTGCCCCAAAATTCAGCTGTGAACTGTAAACTTTAGGATTTGAAGACTGAGATGGCAAGACTATGTGGGCCCCAAAAATCCTCTTATAATTTACTGCACATATATCAGTACAAGTTTCTTTAAAGATTATTCCAAGTCTTGGGTGTGTGATTATCATCAAATTGATAATAACTGTGAAACAAGGTAGGCTTCTAATGCATTACATGAATCAGATTTTTTTCCAAAGTGGAAGTATTGGGGAAACATTTAGAGATTGTG
>VDFB02129545.1:0-33832 GCA_007258455.2 Sequoia sempervirens | reverse complement strand
ATATAATTTTAATAATATATGTAAAATACACCAAGATATATCCTTTTTGAGGCGCCTATTCAATTTTTTATATTAAAAATTTGATTAAAAAATAGGCTCCTTGAAAAGGATATCTCTCGGCATATTTCATATATATAATTAAAATTTTATATATATATAATGCGCTAGTTTTTATGATTGTATAATAATTGTTCTAATAAGATTAATTAGATATAAAACATCAATCTTATTATTTGGATGTGGTCTTATGAGAGATTAAATGCCAATCAAATTAACACCGGTTCCTCCATTATTGAAGATTATATTAATATACTTCTAGTTAAATGACGTGAGAGATTAAATTAATATTTAATTTTCTGGAAATTTAAGCGTTAAAGTTGTTGTTGTATTGCATAAAATATACTCCACATTTAATGGCTCCCTCGAATTTAAAATCTGTTATTTTTTTTGTTTTCTTGCCGGAACTCAGTCAACTTTATGGTGGCAACCTCTATTTACTTGCCTTGAGTTAATTTAATCCAGATGGTAATTTTTGGTAATTTTTGACAAAAGATGTTTACGTTTACTTAGTGTTTCTAAAGATAGCATAGAAAAAACAAAGTAACATAAAAGTAATAAATTGAAAAGGACGGATTACTTGCAAGTATCTTCTAATATAAAACAAAAGCCTTTATTAAGAACTTTCATGTGACACTTATAAAAGGCACGTGTTGTTTATTTACTTGAAAATTTAATATAAGTATTAAATCTTGAGATTTAAAAGTAGTGAAATTTATTCCTTAAGACTAGTTACATTGTCTCCTCTCTTTCAAGAAGTGTTTATATCTTCACAAAAATAATTTGATATGTATATCTTTAAATCTAGTTTCTTTATATACAATTTTCTTTCTCTAGAACTTTTAATTATACTTATATAAGGATAAATTTATTGATATTCTAAATATTAATTTAATTAGATAAAATACTCACTCACTATTTTTCCTATTTATATAGAAAGAATATATATTATTTTATTAAATAATAGTTAAATATAAATAGATATGTATATAAAATTATATATACAATAATAAAGAAATTTGAAAATTTATCATTGTGTTAATAAATATAAGAAGATTTGCTTCAAATATTGGAGTTAAGTTTATTTGTACGATGTTTTGGTAGTAGTAGAATTATTGTAAGCAACAATGAGTTAGCAATAGCGGTGTATATTTAGTATTAATACAAAAATAAAAAAACATGTTGGGTTTCTCTAGTGAAAATTTTTAGGCATGACATTAGGGTTCAATAAATGGTCAATTAGAATTATGGTTAGGGTTATAAATTCATTAGGGATACAGTTACAATTAAATTAGGGTTAGGGTTTAATTTGGGTTATAGTTTGGATTAGAGTTTAATTAGGCTAAAGGTTTGAGTTCAATTAGGATTATTATTCACTTTGATTAAGGTTAGGGTTCAGATTGGGGATCAAATAGGGTTAGGGTAAGGGAAGGATTAAAGTTAAATTAGGGGTGTGATTTAATTGAAGTTCAATTAGGGTTACTATCACGGTTATGATCAAGGTTCAATTAGGGTTATTATTTATTTAGGATTCAAATTTAACATTATAGTTCAATTAGGGCTAGGGTTCAATCAAGTTTCAATTTGAATTAAGGTTAGGGTTCAATCAAGGTTAAATTTGGATTAGCCTTAAGATTAAATTACAATGAACGTTATGATTTGTAAATCCTCCTAGATCAACAAGTCATGCAATTATAACCACACATGATATATTACAATAATGGATAAGTTTTTAGAGGATAAATTTTTATAAGTTACATATCAAAAAAATAAGTTGGACATTTGGTAGTAGTTGAAGCCCAGAGATTATTCATTTCATGTATTGCAAAAGGTTAGAAGTTGAGGCCAAACCCACAGTTATCTTCTAGGACTAGACATTTAATTACATGAAATATTGAGACTCAATGATGTTATAAACGAATTTATATTTGTAGCTCAGTGTTTTGAGTATATTGGGGTCTTTTAGAAAGTTTTGTTTCTATTTATTTTCTTCTCAACTAGGTTTTTACCAATTCTCATCTAAAAAATTTATAAAATCTATTCTTTTATGTTACATGTTTTATTTTATAAGAAATCAATATTTATTTAATATATTTCTATAAAATCAAAATTAAAAAAATATTTGTATTGTGTTTTTTCATATTTTTATAAACAAATAATTTTATAAAGTAAAATGTAAAAATCTACAAATAATCTAATATAATATATTACAAATTTTGAAAAAAAATTAACAATATTTTGCATATTAAAATTTAAAACTGTAATTAAATAATTAAAAATAAATAAAAAAAAGTAAAATTCATCTACTTCATTATTATTTTTATTTTTAAATTAAACATATGAACTAAATTGAACTAATAATTTTTATAATAATTTAAATAATTAATATTATTGATTTTCTATTATTTATATCTTTGTGTGTTTGTTAATTTGTAATATTATATGGTTTTGTATTTTTGAGAAAAATAAAATAATTTATTGATATTAAAAATTCATTTAATATATTACTTTTTCTTTGTAAATGTGAGAAGATTTTTTATTTACAATTTTTTAAATTTTTTATAATATTCATGATTTAAATATTTAATAATATTTACATCTAATCTATGAATATTACATGATATTTATATTTTATAAAATATAAAAATATTTATCTAATTTTTAATTTTAATTGAAAAATTAAATCACATTAGCATAACTAAAACATCCTTTACTATATTAAAATAAAATATGATGCTAATTACTTTTTAAAATAATAAGTTTACTCAAGTATTTTAGAATATGTATTCTTTTCAAATTATGTATGGACATCCTTTATATTATTTATTATATTTTATAGTATGTATATCTAGTTTGTGAATTTTATATAGTTACATGTAAAAAGTTACCAATATTCTTACAATGTATATCTCTATAAATAAATAATTTTATAAAGTCAAATAAGTTTGGTATGTTTCTTTATAAATAAGTAATTTTATAAATTCAAATAAGTTTGGTATTGCAATTTAAAGTTGTTATTTTATAATATTTATTAAAAAAACATTTGAAAATAAATTTAAGATATTTTAATTATTAAAATATAAAATATATAATTAAATAATTAAAATAAATAAATAAAATTAAAATTTATCTATATCTTCATTATTATATTTTTATGTTAAAACTAAATATATGAATTATTTGAACCAATAATTTTTTAATAAGAAAAAAAATAAATTTATTATAAATATAAATAAAAACCAAGTTATCGGTGTCTCTATCATAAAATTAATTTAATATATCAAATGCTAATTTAATATATAATATATAATCCAATATATATTAAAAATATAATAGAAGGTAGAAACAAATATTGAATACTAAGAATATTAAGAATCAATTATTCATCTTTCTTTTAAATTCCACATTTTTTTAACTAGAACCTTAGTGAATTCATTTTTGTGAAGAAATCTTGAAGTTGTTGGGACATACATTGATTAGCTCATTTTCTAACATATGAACCCTCATACAATCTTGAGTACCAAATAGTGTTTCTAGTTTAGTCCATATTTCATTCTGTGTATCCAAATATTTAATGTGATAGAGAAAATTAGGAGAAATTGAAAAACACAATGTTCTATATTCTTCATCATATCTATTGAACCACTTAGTCTTTTCTTCATCTTTATCAGGTTCATTTCTAAGTCTCATTGTTATTCTATCCAAACCAAGTCTTCTTAAGTGGATTTTAATTCAAGATTTCCACTCAAAATACAAAATTCATAATCAAATAGAGTAATAACTATTGTTTGAGCCATGATGAAGAAATGAAAACAAAGTGTTGAAATAAAGTGAAAAAAAAATCACAAAAATACCCCCACCCTTTTCACTAGTATAAAAAATTAAACCCTCTCCAAATATTATAAGGTTGGAACTTTATATTTTCATGCATTTAAAAAAAAATCCAAGATACAATGCTTAATAGACCCACAATGGTCAAAATTACATTTTATATATGAAATGAACTAGAGACAAAATATAGAAGAATTATCCCTATAGTTGTGTAGTTCTCTTCAATGTCTTTTCATTGCCTATTCATTTCTAAAAAATGGAGTACCAAGGAAAAATTTATGACCAGTGGAAGACATTAGCAACAAACAACTTCAACCTGAAATATTTGGAAAAATATGGTAAAAATTATTTTATATACCTTTGTGGATATAAATTTCTCATCTGGAGATTTCCATTGAAATTGTAACTCCCCACTAAAGGACCTTGTGGATTAACACAAAAGACATTCAACATTTGGCCAATTTTATTTAAAAAAAAAACTAAAGTGACACTAACTAACGCAACCCAACAAATTAATATGGATAACATTATTACATTAAAAGCATATCACAATTGCATTATGACCTACAAGTAACATTAATCATAGCCCACTTACACACTTATCCACCATGGTCCTCTAACATCACTACTACAATACATCTACACTAACTAAGCCTATAGATAGAGATTTGATACACTAAGATCACAACCAATAAATTCTTTGAATGTAAATTAAATCTCATACCTCAAATTACATATGATAACATAGCTTAATTATAAGTAAAAATCATCCAAAAGTATGCCAATATGATCTTAATCGCAATCAATGCCATGAAATAGGTACATAAAGATATTTTATATCTACTACTGAATTAAGTTCATATTCATCTTAAATACAACATTTCTATGTTAACCTTTTCATTACATAATAAACAACAATAAATATATCTTCAAGGTTACATCAACTTATTTACATTTCCTTTACAAGAATGCTACAATGTACAAGATTCATTCATCTGATCGGTACATATATAAGATACATATTAGACATAATTTTCTTAGAAATATCATTTGCATCTTGAAACCAACTCTGAAATAAAGTGGAAGGAAAGACTTCATGTTGCACTTGAACTGCACCACCTAAACCCCAATGGATGGTTGGATAATACTACCCTACCATGTGGAACCCTGAGGCCCACTCCCTCTGTGCAAGGAGACAACATTAGGCCCCACACACATGCAATGAACATATAAAACAAGTGGCTAACATAAAACATCCAAAGGAGACTTTCTAAAATAAGAATCAACTAAAAATCACAAGGACTTTCACAAAGACTTTCAAATACTTCCACAGACCCAATCACATAACACAAATGGATAGGAAACTCAAAAGATGATCATTATACCACAACACATACAATGAAGTATATAAAATCATTTGCACAATATTATAACATAATAATCAATCTTTAATTTAGCAGTTCATAATTAGGATGAATAATACATAACCTTGGTATAAGTGATCCTTACACGGTACAAAAGTCTCAACATAAGTTTTCACAAATGAGAAG
Organism: Sequoia sempervirens; assembly: GCA_007258455.2. NCBI lineage: Eukaryota > Viridiplantae > Streptophyta > Pinopsida > Cupressales > Cupressaceae > Sequoia > Sequoia sempervirens. The sequence continues at coordinate 28,394 of VDFB02129545.1, read as the reverse complement.
GGATTATCAACATAAATAAAATAAAAAAATTAAGCACAAATGATACAACACAATACAAATAAAATGATAGAGCTATTTTCTCCTATACAAATTCAAAACTAAACTATTTTTTCCTCTTGACAACAGTAAATTTGTCATCCATAAAACAATCATAAACACTCAAATCAACTCGAAATCCAAATCTATCAAAGACCCATTTTAGATTTGGCCCTCGACTACTTAGAAATGTGGGAATAATTAAGAAAAAGTGAGTCAAAAAATTACAAAATACAAAATAAAAAACAACTCCCACAAAAAATCTCTTTTCGATATACCCTATTACAACCAAATGATGAAATAAGAAACCCAACAACAAGATCTTTTCCAAAATATAAAATATTAAAATTTTAATTAATTTAACCACTTTCAAATTTTTATAAATCTAAAATCCCAGTCTTCCATTCACTGGTTACAATTACAGGGAGAAACAAAAGAGTTTTTGTAGTCATGGAGGAGCAACCTGACAGCAGCCTCATGTTTCACCCATGTCTCAAAAACTACGATCTATATTTTTTAGATTTTTGAACATAGTTTAATAGAAAACAACACACAAAAACCATTTAAAATTCCCACCAACCTAGTTTGTAAAAACATAATTATGGACAACACAATCAGACCATTTTATTGGTAGAGAACTGAGACAATAAACATGTAAATATTTTTATTCTGGAATAAATAAATGTTTTAGTCACACACAGAATAAAAATATCTATCATTTTTTTTCAAGAATGAGACATAAATAAATCAAATTATTCTTACATTCAAAAATAAAATTTAAACAAAATATTTCAAAATCCAACCTAGATCCAATGCTTGACATGGATGAGAATTCGATGGCGAGCTTCAAAAAATTTGAACTTCTGACTCTCTAATCTGGAATTTTCCAAAAACCGGAATTCCCCAACAAAATCTATTCCCCTTAAATCGTAATTGAATTCCAAATCACTCTCCTCCAAATTTCCTTTCAAAACCACTCCAAATTTCCCAAAAACCTTCGAAAAATTACTAAAATATTAAATTAAAGTACCTATCCTTACCCCACTATTAAAATAATTAAAATAAATCAAATAATCAAATTAACTCACATAATTAACTCATTTGTTTAAACTTTCCCACTAAATAAATTCAAAATATTATAAAAAATAAAAGAACCTCCTTAAATATATTCACTCTACCAAAATAATAAATCAAAGCATAAATATAACATATGCTTACATATTAATATTTAAATATTTACTAATAAACATCAATATTTAATAAAGAATATTAGAATATGTTAATGTTTATAACTTTATTTTCATAAAATATAAGATACACATAATCACAATAATATTAATAACAATTAAATAATAACAACTAACATGAGCCTCGTATACCTAGTTGAACTGCAAAAAGGGTATGGATCTTATCTAGGTTAGGTTAGATAGAACTTTAATTTATGATCTATGGTTCTTTAACTATTATTATTCTCTTAAAGCCCTGCCAAAGATTTGATTTGTTCATTTCCCCATTAGTATTGTTGTAGAGCCTTTAAAGAAAAAGAAAAACATCCCCTTTAGAGTTGGAAAAATGTGGCTTTCCCATCCTCTTTTTAAAGAAGAAATTAGGAAATGGTGGAATATTAATATCTTGCTATGTTCAGAGTTGCCAAAAAATTAAGGGAAGTCAAATTCAATTTTTAAAAATGGAAAAAATAATCCTTTGGAAACATCTTTAGGGTTAAATTTGATTTTCAGATGGAACTGGGAGAGATCCAAAACAATATCCAAAAGGAGGGATATTTGAATGATACTAAGGACAAAGAGAATGAACTCCTTATTAGAATGCATGATATAATTGCAAAAGAGGAGGAATTCTAGAGACAAAGATCCAAAGCCTTATGGTTATCTGTTGGTGACAAAAATACTAGGTATTTTCATTTGTCAGCCTCAAAACATAGGGCGGTCAACAAAATTTCTCATATTGAAGTTGATAATATTAGGTATGAGGAGGAGGAGGATATTAGAAAATATGCAGTTTTATTCTTTAAAAATCTTCTTTCTCAGAATGAAGAAAATAACCAAAATGATTAGGATCATTTAATAGAAGCTATACCAAATGTGATCAATTAGGAAAATAACTCTATGTTGTCTGCTATTCCTTCTAGTGAAAAAGATAAGAAGGCTATTTTTTCCTTTGAAGGAGTAAAGCTCTGGGTCTAATGGGTTCCCTATGTTCTTCTTCCAATGGTTTTGGGAGATAGTGGGAGAGGATGTGGTGAATGCAGTAATATATTTTTTTGGATTAGGAAGTCTCCTAAAAGAATTGAATGCTACTTTTCTAGTTCTAATTCCTAAGAATATCAGAGCAGTGAACTTTGAGGCTTTCAGAACCATTAGTCTCTGTAACTCAATTTATAAAATCATTTCAAAGGTTTTGACCTCCAGACTTTTAAATCGTTTGCCTACCCTGATTTCACCTCAACATAATGGATTTGTCCATGGTAGAAAAATCCTTGATTTAATTGTAATAGTACATGAGAATATCAATTCTTTGGTTGAATCAAAGACTAGAGGCTTCCTATTAAAGCTTGATATTTCAAAAGCCTATAATAGAGTTGATTGGAAATTCTTGTTTAAAATTTTAAAGGTGTTCAGTTTCTGCAAGAAGATTATTTAAATGGTCGAAAAAATTATGTCTACTACTTCTATCTCTGTCATGGTCAATGGGCCCTCGTCAACCTTCTTCCAAAGCTCCAAAGGTCTAAGACAAGGTGATCCTATCTCTCCTATTTTAATCACTATTATGGCTGAAGGTCTTGGAAGAAACTTGAAAAGGTTGATTAATAATAGATTCCTCGTTAGTCTTAAACCATCCTTAAGAAACTTGATTTATTATCATCAACAATTTGTTGATGATACCATGCTCTTGGGAAAGTCTACTCTTTCAAAGGGAAAGATTTTGAAATCTCTGTTGGATGAGTATGGGAGGGCGTCGGGCTAGTTGATTAATAAACAAAAAATCTCTATTTTCTTCTTTAATACTCCTATTCATAGACAAAATAAAATTACCAGAATCGTTGGTTGTAGGGTGGAGTCTTTACCTGCCACCTATCTTGGGTTACCCTTAAGCCTTAAACCGCCAGAGTCCTTTTGGATTTCTCTGGTCGAGAGGCTCATTAAGAAACTTGCTGGTTGGAAAGGAGCTCTGCTAAGCCAAGTAGGACTTCAGAATTTGCTAATTTATGCTTTGAGCCTCTTCAAAATCTTAGCTAAATATGCGGATGCTATTGAAAAGATTCAAAAAAGATTTCTTTGGTCGGGTGTTGAAGAAGAAAAAAGACTGCCTTCAATAGGATGGGATCTGGTGTGCAAACCAAAGAAGGTTGGAGGTTTAGGTCTCAGAAGAATGAAAATGGTTAATAAGATACTTCTAGCTAAAAAAAATTGGAAAATATTTTCATCCTCAGGGGAATGGACTGATATCCTTGCAAGCAAATATTTGGAGAGTAATAGATCTCTTATAATTTTGATGGATTCCCATCTTCTTCCCAGAGGCTCAACCTAATAGAATAATTTGATTAATGAAAGATTTTTTTTTGAATCAAGAGTGGGTTGGAAAGTGAGAAGCGAAAACCAACCAATATTCTGGGAGGATAGATGGTTGTTTAATGAGCCCCTTATAAAAATTGATTCCTTTAGCTGCTGGGCTAGGAATTGTAAAACTTTATTTGATTCATATGTGAAAGATTGTTGTGTGGATGGAAAATGGGTGGATCTGAGCCTTGTCAGTCAAGCTCTTGCTCCTATTCAATCTTCTTTGTTGGCTATCAGACTCTGCCCTAATCAGAAAAAACATCATCTTGTTTGGAGTGATGAACCCTCAAGAAATTATTCTATTTCATCAGCTTTTTCTAGGCTAACTTCTATCTAGGCTTCTCCTCCCTTTTGGTTGAAGGCTTGGTTCAAACATTTGGTCCCTAAAACCAATATCTTTTTATGGATCCTTCTCCAAAATAAGGTGCTTACGGTTGATAACCTTTGCAAGCATGGATTTCAAATACCTAATATATGTTTTCTTTGCAAGATGGAGGCAGAGTCAGTGCGTCATCTGTTTCTTCACTATCCTTTTGCTACCTCAATTTGGGAAAAATTAATCTATTACTGGAAACTATCTTGGGTGTTTCCCTTGTCTATTGAATATTTCTTCATTCAATGGAAAGCCCCAAATCACAATTTTGTTCTCTGTATTTTGTGGGATTTCTCTTTCCCTCATGTTGCTTGGGGTATTTGGAAAGAACGAAACAACATAATTTATAGAGATAAAGAAGCTCAGATGGATATTTTTTTTGATAAAATAATCAGATTACTGAAAGAAAATTTCAATGCTATCTCTCAGAAGGTTAGCAACTCCAAGAAAGTGGCTTATTCACCCTATGATCTTAGGGTTGCTAAGGAATGAAATGTAATTCTTGATTTGTCTTGTGCCCCTAAACAAGCTAAGAAGGATGGAGAGGGTGTTTTCTAGTCTTTTTCGCCTAATGGATGGGTTAAAGCCAACTTCGATGGAGCAACTAAAGGTAATCCTGGGGCGGCAAGTTGTGGTGGGGTCTTAAGGGATTCCTTTGGAAACTTTCTCGATGTGATTGTCACTCCCCTTGGATCTCAAACTAATCACCTGGCTAGGCCGCTGGAGCTTTTCATATTATAAATTTGGCCCATAGTCTAAATTTTAAAAAACTTTGGCTTGAAGGGGATTCTAAAAATATTATTGATTGTCTTTTAGGTAGGTCCCCCCCCCCTCATGGACTATTAAGTCTTGGATTGATAATTCTATTTCAACCTCAGCCAAGTTTGATAATATAAAAATTCACACACCTATAGAGAAGCCAATGTTGTGGTGGATTTTTTTACAAATGAAGGGGTTACGAGCAAAGGATAGCGCACTTAGCTAAACATTAGTGAATTAAATGTTAATGTCTGAGCCTTAATGAACTATGATGCGTAACATGGACAAGAAGTGTGTCACCTCATTAATGATGATAGAATGGGGTAATTACATCACAATCATTACATTGTATGGGATTGAGCTTAGTCACTTAACCTATAAGGTAGCCTGGCATGCTTTGTGAGCTCTTAGATTTGGTGGGACCAGTTCAAGTAAAGATTTCATCTCTATCTTCCCCACCGTGCCTACTAAAATGGGGGGAGATAGGAAAAGAGTTGAGCCAGACAACTTTGAGATGCATACAAGAAATATGAAAGTGTGGAATAAAGTAAAAAGTGGGGGCTTACTCCCTTTTCTGGAAATCTCCATGGGCCTAATCAGGAAGCTACTGAGTATTTTGAGAGGAATTAGAAAAATGGGGAACTTACCCTTTTTGGTAGGAAAGTTGAGCTCAATGAAAACCTTATAGCTGAAGTGACTGGAATGTCCATTGATGGACACAAATTTTTTAGGGACAAGGTGTTCTCTGATGAAGTGGTGATAAGATTTCCAACGAAAGAAAATGAAATATTGAAACTGGTGAAAATTTCTAATAGCTACTTCGAAGCTGATACCATAAAATCTCTTTGGAGAAAAAATCATGTTATCATGGAGTACATTACTCTGGATGGTTGCTTCACTAGGGTCTACGACTATCACTTTTCCCTGCTCAACCATTTCCACTACAAGGTCAGGGTTTTTCTTCCCTACTATCTTCTCTTTTCTTTGAGAAAGAGCCTGGATGACCACAAGAAAAACCCAAAAAGATATCCTATTTTGCATACTAATTTTGATTAGGCTAATTGTGGAACATTACCAAAATATGTCTGCCCTTGCTATTGTGGATGCCCCTTCTGATTCTGAGGAGGATGATACTGAACCTAGTTGCACAAGGAATTTTCCCAAATTTAGCCTGGTTAGGAAGGTCCAGAACCTGCCCTCTATCCAAATTGGTAAGAAAATCCTTAATCCCCAATCTATGAAACCTTGCACTGCGTCTAAGCTGAGAAGTTTTACCCTTAAATCCAAAAGTGTTGGAAAGAAACTACCAATTAAAAACCTTGTGTCATACTCAAAAGACTCTCTCAATTCTGAACATTCTGGTGCCTCATCGTTGGATAGAGATGTTAGAATTGGTTCCCCTAAAACCCCCTACCCTACTAAAACTTGCTTCAACCTAGAAATGGAACCCACTGTGGATGTCTTGGGTTTAGCTAGGAATAATGTTGCTGACCATTTCAGAATTTTGAAATGGGTTTTTCATGAAATCAATGAGCTAAAAATTAAAAACTAGACCTTTCAAAGTAAACTGGAAGAAATGGGAACCAAGGTCGTGATGCTTGGCAAGAAGGAGGTGGAGCGAAAAGATCATGGTGCTAGTATAGAAACCCAGGACCAAGCGGGCATGGATAGAAGGGTTGAAATAGAGTTGGATAAAATGAAAAATACTATTAAAATTATAGCTAAGTAGAACAATAGGATGGAAAGACACAATGCCATCATTATTAATGTGATGACTGAAAAATTGGCCAAAGCTCAATAGGGGTCTTTGGTGGTTGATATAGAAGAAGTTAATGTTAAAAACTAGGAGGAGGATATTGGTATTTCTAAGAGAACTAGAGTAAATTTGAAGAGGAAATCTCCTCCTATGCCGAAGATGATTCAAACCTTCAAGAGGGGTGTTCAGGACATGCAAAACCTGGAGGCTGAGACCGAGTCTGTTCTAAAGACTCTGGGTTAGTTGCGGTTGGTTTTTTTGTCTGACCCTCTTGGTCTTTTTTGGGTGGATGCTGCTTGTTCCAATTTTTTCCTTTTGTGTAGCCTATTTTTTTGTTGGACTTTTTAGCCCTTTCTCTTTTGTTGTAAACATGGTGGTTTTGAGTTCCTGTAAAACCCATTTTTCCCTTTATCAAAAATAACTAATATGAGCAACCCAATATCTAACTTCACTCAAATAATCCACATCTAAGGCTAGGCATAAACCATGAAATAACTTCTCACATAAAAAAAACATTCACATCAAAACATAAATAATGAGAATGGTCATAACAATGACTAACCTAACTTACTAAAGGACTTAGTACCATTAGAACTTAATCCACACTCAAAGCTAGACATTGGAGTTACAAAATTACATAACTCAACATAAAAATTCACACACATGCAACACTCCAATCATAGGGTAAAGGAGATTGGGAATTGTCCCTTGACAGCCCAAAAAGGCAGTCACACACTGAATCAATTGTCCCTAATTGGGGGCAATGGCTAGGGTTAGCATACAACTTGGGCCTAGATGTTATCTCCTCAACCACCATTGGGATTAAGGGCATCCTCAAACCTACTAATTCAAGTGGAGACATATCCTAGTACCTATTCACTCAAACCTACAAATTAGAGCACAGGTGCATAATAGTTGAAGCACTAGGAAAGGAACTCTAACAATCATATCTCATTCTCATATGTCTCACATATGTCCAATGGTATAATTCCAGCCTTTCAACAAATACACTATTGCCTCAGTTAGCTATCCAAGTAAATCTCTACATAATAATAACATAACAATATGCATCATATTCACAAAAGTACTAATAAAAACTCATGTTTCATTTGCAACCACAACACTTGAACATAAGTTTGTACCTCCTCATGATAATAAATTTAAGCACAATCAAAATCATAATATCATATCATCATGATAATAATATGTCAAAATCATGTGAAAATCCTAAAGATAACCAAAGCATTTTCGTAGCACAAATATGCCCATAGCTTACATCCTAGTAATGGTCATATCTAATCACACATAATAATAACCTTATCCTTAAACATATATAATAAGTCATATCCTAACCTTCTCACATAGTCCCTAAATTCATGATATACAACATCAACTGCCTAACATCATTAGTGCATACCTCTAAATATCCCTATTATTTTACCTTCATCTCCAAGTTCTAAATCCAAACAACTTGCACATCCATTGTGAGAATGGAGGGGTACTACATTCTCCCCTCGTATAACTTGACTTACTCCTGGAAGTCACAAACTAGGATGGAGACATAACACATTAGTACCAAAATTTCTCTACTCTATAATTGATGTGCATCTTGTATCTAAATAATTTCAATTAAATCACTATCTTTTGAAAGTAATATTTTCCTAACCACCTTTATTTAGAAATCCATACATCTCTTATAATATGATACTTGATTTTATACTAAAAAATATAGCAGGTACTCAAATTAACTTCATTTTCCATTCCCAATACAAAAAAAATCTCCACAATCTCATACATGGAAAAAAAATCAAATGGTTTCTTGATATTAAAAAATGCACACCATCTCATATTTCAGAAACATATTTCAAATTATAATTTATCATTTTCAATAATATTCACTCCATTTAATACCATATATTCACAATACACTCACATTAAGATAGCTTGGTTATCCCTATTTTACATCAATAAGCAACAAAATATAAAAAATATTCATCTAACACATACATACACAATCACATCACTGATAAATTCACAACACAAGGCTACAAAAGGGTCCATCTAGACACTGATAAGCAACATACTAATCCATGATACATATTCCATGAGCCAAGATCCAATATCCAACTCATAGGATCCATACCTCACACTGAGTGGCTTCATGGTGTTATGCCACACACACATAGTAAGACCATCCAAACAAGACCACAATGACCTACCTCTTATTGAATAAGGTGGTTGGCCTTGAAGAGATAGTCATCACACATATGTGGGTAGTGGGACCTAGTTGTGTAACAACCTCACATACCCCATCCTTAAGGTTCCTTGCATCCACTTGCTCATATACACTCACCAAGTCTGCCTCATATATCCTTGGAGAGGAAACACAATATGACACATGGCCGACATTGAAAACAATAATAATAAACTAGTTTAGCCACCAAAGTCATAAAGAAGGAGCAATTAAAACTTCAGTTGCAACAATAAAGTAAGAAATGTGCATAATTTCAACACCAAATCAAATGTAACCACAAAGGCTATGAGAAAATAAGATCACAAGGTATGGCTAAACCATCACAATCAAATATAAACAAGTTGTCAACCTTCACAATCAACATAAAATCATCAATAACCATAAAGAAAGTCCACATTATACTAGCCACCAAACGAGGAAGGAGGAAACAACATCAAGCTATAGTGATAGCCCTCATGTAGTGCGGAGTGAGCACACCATCCAGATGGCTTAGAGTGTACTCGACTACACTCTACATCGTGTCATCATGTGACATGGACTAGTTAAGTGGCCCACACACTCCTGGGCTATCTACATGGAAATTTACACCTCATCACTCATCCCACATCGTACCTCAGTGTGACATGTTCATACACCAGTAGGAGAAGGCACACACTGGTCGTATGTTGCATGGTAGTGTGTTTATGGCTCCACAAAAGTATGCACGCGCAGAGCACACCCTGCATAGCGATACCTCGTGGAGAAGGCACATGCAAGTACTTGTCGTAGCCATAGGTATACATGGCTAGGACATACCCATAAGCTAACCGACCCAAACACTATAGAAAGAAAACATGAGTACCCCTCTACAAGTGTGTGAGGCCCCATTATGCTCATCACACAAGTAGGCTATCATAATACAATCTCATAGTGTACGTTCATGTGTCTATGCATGTGGCATCATGTCCTCGAGCCCAACTCGCTACCATCAACAACACGACATCATCACTAACATTGTGTTGGAACATCAATGGGGTGTGGCATTATATCCATTGCATCATGTCGGAACACGTGCAAATATAATATATCTAATGCATATATGAGTATACAAATATGGGGCTACTCGAGCTTCACCTCTCATATAAATGAGGTTTACTCACTAGTGCCAGCTCAATGCCCCTATAGGCGGCTAGACATATACTAACAAACCAATGCTAGTGTACTCAAAATTGTGGGGATTAGGTTAGCACATATGGATCAAGTACCCTGATCCATCATAAGGGGAAGTTGTAAGTATGTTTCCTTAGGATCGGTTGAGCTAAGACTACTCAGCATTGCAATATGCATATGTTGCACACTCTACCCAAGGAACTTTATGGTTGCTACTACACCTTCATGGATTGAGGGACTAGAGAACCAAAATAAAATAATCCAAGAAACTATCTTTTGGATACTCTTACATATATAAATTTCAATCACATGTGGGTTTGCCCTCAATCAGGTAACAAACATACTAGCACACATAATGGTATGGTTAATCCCACACCAAAAATACAACATATTCCCCATGGATGGGTACATAGCATCACCATCCCATGGGCACACAAAACAAGTACAGGGCATTCACAACATTCAACCAATGCACAATTATTGGTTTCTCACATTTACAGTGGGTATAATTGCATACACAATTCCATTACTTCTCAAGGATCACATATCATGAGTACATTTATTTCCATAACCAATGTGACTCCCTTCCCAAAATCATACCATTACATATTATCTGTAACCCTTTATCAGTTTTTTCTTTCACTCTAATTTTTTTCCATATATCACATGATGTTAAATGTCAATATCAAGATCATCATGATCACTTAACAACTCCACTTCACAAATATACATTCACTTTTATTCATTCAGTATAACATTCTATCCACATAACATATGCATATGCAAAATAATTGTTCTTGCACAATAAGAATATTATATAAGCACCATAAATTTATAAATGCATCCAAGAATCATTAATACTTTCACATCTATATTCATGTTTCTAGAGTTCAACAAATTATACACAAGTTCTATATTCGCAAAAGAATAATAATGATCCTCTACTTAACTCTTACTTCTTCATGTAGGCCTTTCCTAAATACCATCAACTCTTACTTCATCACAAGTTATTCAAATTTTCACAAAATAAAAGAATTCACCTATTTTTTTCCAAAACACAACCCCACATTCTCTCAAACTTTATCCTAGACCAGTACAAGTAACAATAAATCTTTACATATTGATTATTCCTACTCAAACATCTATGTACCATACCTAAGCTTAATCCCTCATAACAATTCAACATCCATGGCATCCAATGCATAAATATTTTCTATTTATACAATAGTAAGAAAGGAGGACTTTACATCATAGGTTTCAACTACACATAGCAAACAAGATCTTCAAATACTAATATAGTCATCATAATTTCTCAAAATAGAAACCTAGTTCTATGTACTAACATCTTATTTAATCCACCAAAGTATCCCTTTTCCAATAAAAACATATCACATCATGCAATGCAAAACTTAAATACCTAGCAACTATACTCAGTCTCATTCATAATCTACCTTGTATACATAAACTAAAATTAAGGAATGTAGTTTTAGGAGAACATAAGACTATCACTCAAGTAATTTCAAACATAATTTTTTTGATTCATAGTCAAGGTTTAAACATACAAGTTTAAGTCCTAAATGATTTTCTATTATAACATGGTTTAAGGCTAATTGTCTTTATTAACTATATGTGGGTTGAGAGAAAGAGGAAACAAGATAATTTGATTCAATGTAAGAAACTTGCAAACACAACCTTTCCAAACAAAGCATCTATATAAAGGAAAATTAAGTCACTTTTTCTACCCAAATCTCAACTATCACCATCAAGAATTTTTTTCCCATTTCTAATCATAACTAAACACGTGATCAAGATTCCATTACATCACTCAACATGTATTATAGCAATCACAAAAGATCGACAATAATTCATTTATAAACTATCTACATACTTTTCCTTAGTCTATACTAACAACCCTTTTACATGCAATATATTCTTAACATTATGAAAATGCACTAAACAACATATGGGTGTAGACACTCCTATAAACCACAAAAAAAAAATGAAGAGATGACATACTTAGGCTAGGACTTCCCTATTAAACCACATAAGTAGCCTGGCTATGCAATATAACATCTTATCCTAATGCACATTTAGTCAAATTCAAAAAAATCCACATGCCAACTTATCAGCTAATTAATTTGAAACTGCATATGCATTCCCAAACTAAATTTGTCCTTTTAAAGAACTAGAAATTATGGAAATGAAACAAGATCATAAAAGAAAAATAAATAGTTAAAAGCATCCAAGGAATCACACCCAATAAGAGAATAGACAAAGTTTCTAATCCTCTATCTAAGATCTCAACTAAGTGTATAGATTAAAACATGCTATCAAACACAAGGGTCCCTATGACCTAGCCACAAATCAGACATCTGACAACACATGCATGGGAAAAATTACTATAAATAGATATGGGAAAAAATATTAACTAGAGATCCCAATGCTGCAACACTAACTCTGATACCAAGTGTAGCTCCCCACTAAAGGACCTGGTGGATTAACACAAAAGACTTTCAACATCCGACCAATTTTTATTTTTTAAAAACTAAAGTGCACTAACTAATGCAACTCAACAAATTAATATGGATAACATTATTACATTAACATCATCTCATAATCACATTATGACCTACAAGTAACATTAATCATAGCCCACTCACACACTTATCCACCATGGTCCCCTAACATTGCTACTACAATAAATCTACACTAACTAAGCCTATAGAAAGACCTTTGATACACTAATATAACATCCAATCAATTCTTTGAATGTAAATTAAATCTCATACATCAAATTACATATGATAACATAGCTTAATTATAAATAAACCTCATCTAACACTATGCCAATATGATCCTTATCATAATCAACGCCATGAAATAGGTACATAAATATATATCACATTTACTACTAAATTAAGTTTATATGCATTTTAAATAAAAAATTTCTATGTTAACCTTTTTATTACATAATAAAAAACAATAAATATATCTTTAAGGTTACATCGACTTAGTTATATTTCGCTTATAAGAATGCTACAATGTACACGATAATTTTCTTAGAAATATCATATATAAGAGACATTCATTCATTTGATAGGTACATATATAAGATACATATTAGACATAATTTTCTTACAATGCTATGAATGTTAAAAAATAATTTTCTTAGAAATATCATTTAAATCTTGAAACTGACTTTGAAATGAAGTGAAAGGAAAGACTTCATGTTGCACTTGAACTGCACCACCTAAACCCCAATGGATGGTTGGAAAATACCACCCTACCATGTGGAACGCTGAGGTCCACTCCCTTTGTACAAGGAGACAACACCAGGCCCCACACACATGCAAGAAATATATACAAGTGGCTGACATAAAACATCCAAAGGAGATTGACTTACCAAAGGACTTAGTACCATTAGAACTGAATCCACACTCAAAACTAGACATTGGAGTCACACAATCACATAACTCAACAAAAAAATTTACACACGTGCAACACTCCAATCATAGGGTAAAGTAGATCAGAAATTGTCCCTTGACAACCCAAAAAGGTGGTCACACACTAAATCGATTGTCCCTAATTAGGGACAATGGCTAAGGTTAGGGTATAACTTGGGCCTAGATGTTATCTTCTCAACCACCATTGGGATTAAAGGCATGCTCAAACCTGTTAATTTAGGTGGAGACGTAGCCTAGTACCTATTCACTCAAACCTACAAATTAGAGCATATATACATAATAGTCAAAGCACTAGGAAAGGAACTCTAGCAATCATATCTCATTCCCATATTTCTCACATACGTCCAGTGGTATAATGTCACCTTTTCTACAAACACACTAATGCATCACTTAACTATCCAAGTAAATCTCTGCATAATAATAATAACATAATAGTATGCATCATACTCACAAAAGTACTAACAAAAAATCATGTTCCATCTACAACTGCAACACTTTAATATAAGCTAGTACCTCTTCATGATAATAAATATAAGCACAATCAATATCATAATATCATATCATCATGATAATAATATGTTAAAATCATGTGAAAATCCTAAAGATAACCAAAGCATTTTCATAGCACAAATATGCCCATAACTTGCATCCTAGTAATGGTCATATCTGAACACACATAATAATAACCCTATCCTTAAACATATATAATAAGTCATTTCCTAACCTTCTCACATAGTTCCTAAATTCATGATATATAACATCAACTACTTAACATCATTAGTGCATACCTTTAAATATCCCTATTATTTTACGTTCATCTCGAAGTTCTAAAGCCAAACTTCTTGCACATCCATTGTGAGAATGGAGGGGCACTACAAAATTTTTCTATACCTTTAGGGAAAAATTTGTGCAGGTTTTAAAAAATGTCTAATTTGACCTATAGGGAGGGCCTTGTTGTCTCCCTAGTGGCCCATGGGTGGCACCTCTATTAAAGGTGGTGCCTAGGGAGTGTACTGGTGGAGCTATCATCGGTTTATGTAAGGACCCACCTTGCATGTGATTAGTAAAGATCTAATCTTTTTTATGTATAGATGGTAAGATATATTGCAGATGAAAAATAATGTGATTATTTGATAATATTCTTGCTTTTCATTCTGGCATTTTATTTGTGCTACCATGAAGGAGTTAGGAATTGTAAATTGGGAATATGAGTTGAAATTATAAATGAAATAGTTGCAAAATTAAATCTTATTTCAACTATCAGATTAATGTGTTATACTATTGTTTCTCATGGTTTCATTGGTAATGTGCAGGAAAGGAAGAGTCGGTATGAGAAGGGAAGACCATTGAGTAGATCAAAATACATCATCTTATGGTGATGAATTTGACCCTCTTTTGAGGCTTATAAGGAAATAAAGTTAACAAGTTGATAGAGTAAGGTGGTAAGGGTTGATATAAAAGTGATTGTTTATATTTTGGGTTTTTAAAGAGGGTTGTTGGTCAATTTCCTTGGTTGAGATGCAAAAATAAGCCCTTAGGCTCTATGCCATAGTGGTAGGGGTCAAGTAGGCATACAATAGTACCCCTATGGCATGATTTGACCCCTAAATGGTCCTCATTATTGAGAGTGACGAGTTTTGAAGAGAGGATTGGATGGGAAGATGGAGGGGTTGTCTAAGTGCATGTTTTTTCTTCAATAAGGAAAAGACTCACATTGATGGAGGTAGGTATACTTCACACCTCCCCATCCAAAGGTTGCAAGTTGAAACTCCTATATATTTTTTAGAGGAAGAATGAGTGGGGTGTTACCCACTTCTCCTTTTAGAGAACTTAGAGAAGATGGTAGGAAGAATGAGAAGATGAGAGGAGTCCTTTTTGGTGATATGGTGATCTATAGATGATGTGGCTTGGAGAAGAAAGGAGGAGGAAAGAGTTTAGTCCCCTCTCCTAAAGGAAAAAGATAATTTTTTATTTCTTACTTCCATTTTTCCTTGTTTATTGTTGTAGGAAGGAGACATATTGTATGGAACGTGGCTGAAAATAGAAAATAGAAAATATAGATGCAAGAAATTTGTGTTGTGCTATTCCTATCCCTTGTAAAAATATATATATACCTGAAAATACTCCATTCATCATCTAGGAGCTAAAATAAATCCTTGCTCGGGGGTATGGCTAGAACCCATGAGGCTCCATGATGCCATTATGGTAGGGTGGAGAGCAAACCTAGTTCAGTTGTATGACATCATTTTTATTTCTTAAACTTGGTTGTAATATGTAGAGCTAGTGACTAATGTAACATGGAAAAGAATGAAAGAAAAATCCAAATTTATTTCTTGGGCATATGGATTGTTAGTTTTTCCCATACTAGTATTTGTGTCGTTTTCTTGGTATTATTATTTATTTATGCATTACTGCAAAATTGAAGGGTTAAATGTTTGCTAAAATGGAGAAGAGAGAGATTGTGTAGATCAAGTTTCTATTTGTGATATGTTATTGACTTATCTTACTTGGACTATTCTTTGGTAGAAATGTTGAAGGGATAGGCATTTGAATAGAGACTATTCCAAATAATAAACTTCAGATTTTGCAATCTCTTTTGTTGTATAAGCAATGGCATATTAAGGTTGCAGTATCCAGACTTGCAAATAAAGAAGGGATATTTTTATTCTTATAGGGCATTGCATCGCCAACAAACATAGAGTTATGATAAAAATGTAGATGAAATAATTGCAGTCCATTTTATAGTTTCAAACCATATATGTGTAAAGGGAGCGAATAAATTAGACTAAGTGTAGGCAGATTTATAAATGAATGGTTGTTTAGAAATAAATAAATAGAATGATTTAGTACGAATCTCTCAAAAGAAATGAGATTTTTCATTTAATAAATATGTATATATATCGAGTAAATAAGTAGACTACAAAATGTTTCACGATACTGTACAAAATATTTTTATATTCTTGTTAGGCAACTGCAACTATTCATATTTTGTGTAATAAAACTATACTAGTTATATCTATGCATTTTCATATTTTACTCACTATGATAAGATAGGGAAAAAAATAAAGAAAAAAATAAATTCATTAAAAGAAGTTATTTAAGTTTAAGTAATGAAACAAAATTTAATTGGATTGGCTTATTGCAAGATTAATGCATATATAAACTAATGTCTTATATACACACAATTTAGGACAAAATTCTACGGACTTTAACCCACCCATGCAAGTGGCTGCAACAAATGTATACATATATATATATAACATGGTATTTGAACTAATTCATATACATAAAAAAAAAATTAGGATTTGGAGAAAAGGAAATCTCGTGTGCAATAAAAAAATAAAATTGAAATATAGATATCTTCTGATGGCTCCTCTCTCCTTATGATAATGGGAACATTCATTAGATTTAGACTGGTAAGAGGGATACTGTTAATAATAGTCTCTGATCGCTATCCATATGTAGACTCCTATTGTGAATAATGTGATAGAGGTAAAGTGAGTGAGTAGTGGGGAGTGCCAAAAGGTTGGGTGGACTGAGGCACTAGACTCATGCTCTAGTCCTCTAAATTTAAAAAATAAAAAACAATAAAGAAAACCAAACAAGGCAGGGCCTTTTCAAGAAACTCCCCTAAAAATTTCTCATGAATTGTGCCATGTTAATACACAGGCATGCCAGGGATAACTGCAAAACGGTCACAACAAAGAATATGGTTGGTAGAGCGATAGCTCCTTTGGCTATGACAAAATGTGCGAGTACTGATTCACTCTATTTCTTCTTTCTTGTTAGTTACGAGGAAAGTTAAAGCTAGTAATAGAAGAAAATATTTATATCACATCTCATAATTGCTTCTGCTATGAGTCAATGCTTCCTCATGTACCTATCTGAAGTTGGACTCCAGCAACACTTGATAGAGAGACTAAAAAGTTGCATTCTTATTCATCTTATTCTCACCACATCAAAATTAGAGATGGATGAAGAAATATGCATCATTGTGGCATTCAACATTCATTTCAACAGGCTAAAGTCTAAGGTCATTGATTTGTGATAAATGTTTACCTGGTTATGTCTAAACAAAGTTGTGAAGAAATGAAATTTGACCCATATAATAGACATTGAATTATTCCTAAGAGGAACCACGATACAGTGCATGGTAAATTCAAACATTTTCTAGTTGTATTCTTCAATTATTTAAAGTGTTGTTCAACAACACTATTTAGAAGAAAAATATGTTAAAACTATTCTTTCAATAATCTTAATATATAAGAGTTTTTATAATATGGTATAAACTATCATATATGCATATGTATATAGTACACTTTGTAGGAGTTAATGCATTTTTTTTTTTTAAAGTTAGGTATTTCTAGTGTAGAAGTTTGGGTGTGATAGGGGCATGCCACTTAACTAATGTAATAGTTACCTTAACTATTGTGTTAAAAAAAAAATGTTGGGTTTTCTTGCAAAATGTTTTAGGCATGGCAGTTTAATAATCAACACCTGGTGGTTTATAAAATTTAGCTAGCGTTTAGCTAACTACTCATTAGCTTTAAGTTGTGCAACTTATCGCAAGTGGCTAAATGCTATGAGGCATTAGCCCCCACCACTACAATTTTAAGAACTTAGTGGAATTTAAGCATTGTAAGCACTTAGAAATTTAATTCTTTAAGCATTAAATCATTAGTTTTTAAAATTTTGATGAAATTTTTATGACTAGCAATGTTGTGGGGTTGTATGACCCTCCTAGAAAAAAAAATTCCTTGACACCTCCAACATCGAATATCAAAAAAAAAAAATTCATAATTCATTTCCTTAGTCACTTGAATGCAATGGCAATGTCTATTTGGCCAAAAATTCTACTGCAAAAATTTGTTCGCCAGATTTAAGCTTCAAACCTCTATTTATAACTATGTCAAATGATCTCCAAATTAGATGAAATGAAAGCTAGTATTGAATTTCTCGAGACTCTTGGATGTGTTGGAATAGTAAAAAATGTTGCAATAACCTAAATCTCATAAGAAAACATATTTAATATGAAGAGGTAATTATATCTTTATAAACCCTTTCTAATTCTCTAGATCATTTGAAATGCAAGATAAGAGCATACAAAAATTTACAAGATCTTACATGAAAAACTCAAACCCTCAATTAGGAATCTTTGTACTTCAAATTCTAAAAAAAAAAGCCTTTGATATCATGTTAAAATTCTAAAATAGATTGATAACACAAGGAACTTTATAAGAGAAATTCAAAGCTACATAAAGTAGAAAAACATAAATAATGCAAACCATGACTCTAAGAGATAAGCAATGTCAAAATGATATAATTGTATTAAGAGCTTCCAAGATGAAAATGACAAGATAGATAGTGAGTTTATGTAGTTCACTAAAGAGAAGATGGAGGTGGGAAACTAACCAATAGGAACTGACCATCAATAACCACCATTCTTAAATAAAGTGATGAAAAGTAAACACTCCACTCATTAAAGATGGAGACAAATCATCACCTTATCTCCTCATTATTAAATAATATACTCACTTTATTATGCTAAGAAAGCTTAATAAAAGTGTATGAAAAACCTATGCCTAAGGAAAATAAATTAACCCACTAGAAAAAGAAAAACATACACCAATAGGTAGATAATACAATATTGAGTGATGCTCGAGGAAAAATATAAAATGTGACCCCTACATGACAAACAATATTTTTTCCATGTGGAAGAAGGAAAATTAAAAATAGATGCATGAAATCTTCCCATGTGAGAAGAATATAAGTCTTTGAATGATGCACAAAATCCAAAAACAATGATGAAATATTTGAAAGCAAATCAAATGACCCATGTGAAGGTTGATGTAGAATATGAACCAAATATGTAGATGTGTTGACAACATTAATGTGGTTGTCATTAAAAGTGCTTGAAAACTCTATAAAATGGGATTCACTAAGCAAGTTTGATATTCCTTGTAAGTAATAGTCCCAATCAATTGTAGTGGAAACACATCTATGAATATCATGTTGCTTGAATCATGAGGAATAAATGATGTTGAACACTCAATAGTGGAGAATTATAAGATAAAGGGGATATGATATTAGTATAAGGTGAAGGAATTGAAGATGAGGATAAAACTCCAAGGTTCAAGTAAACAAATTGTATCTCCTTATGCATGTTCAAGATATCAGTGCCATAGGTACTCAAACCATCATCAAAGTTGGTAGAACCAAAGGAAGAAAAGGAATAAAATTTGTAATCATTATCAACATGTCTTATAGAAACAATTTCTCTACTCTATAAATCTCTAATGATCATGGAATGTGGTGTGATTTTTTTTTCCTTGTGCCACTATGTGTGGTCTAATAAATTGAAATGAGATTATTGGATATTAAGGAACATAAAGTGCATCATTGAATGTTCCCTCATCAATATCAATAGATATTTTCCAAGAGCTAACATATAGTTTTTATTCATCATAAAAATTGGTAGGAATGAACAAGGCTCAAATATGGAAAATAGTTCTCTAGATAGCTATAGATAGTAAAAAATGTCTCGAGCCTATAAACAACATTTTATCACTAATTTTCCTTTTTTTGGCATAATTAATTAATTTTAACTATTTAACTATTTCCTAAAGTCATATTCCTCTATTAATTAAGTAATTATTAATTATTTAATTAATTCACTTTATCCTTATTCCTCTCTTGATTAATTCAAATAAATATCAATTTATTTAAATTTTCATTGACTGTCCTTTTTTCCTCTATAATTAAATAAATTCCTATTTATTTAATTATTCATTTTTAAGTTTCCTCTATAATTAAATAATTATTTTTAATTATTTAATATTTCTCACTCCATCTTTCTTCTATAATTAAAAAAATATTTTTAATTATTTAATTATTCATTTTCCCTCTTTTAAATTAAATAATTACTATTATTATTTATTTTATTCCTTCTTTGCTATCCCCTAAATCTAAACTAATTTCTTGTGTTTTGGTCAATTCTTCACATCCTTATCTCTTTTCCTCTCAATTAATCTCATCCATTGATCATGATACCTCATCATTCAATCACCACCCTTCATTTGAATTGGTATTTCTATAAAATCAAGCCATCATCTCATTCCAACATAACCAGAGTCCTTGAAGTTTTTCTATCTTGAGATATAGTTATCTTGCATCAACATCAAGCTCATCATACAAATTTCATACTACAAATTTGAAAACAAGCAAAGAAAAATGGAGAAGAGCAATGGAGGAGAATAAACTTTGGCATAGAGATTGAGTATTATTGCATTCTTATTTGGATTTATATTGTCACGTGTGCTTCATTGTAGGACTAGGGTCTTAATTAGCTTGAATTAGATAGTCTTGTGGTTGCTATTATTGATTTATGATTATCCCCTAAATTCTACCCCAATCTACATTTGGTCAACTTGACGTGAACTAACTGTATATTTTGAAATTATTGAGAAAATTTGATTTTTAGGAGTGTAACACAATAATTATTTGTAGTATCAAAATTGAGCCTTCAAACACTGTAATTATTGTATAGAATGATGCATCCAAGGTCTACCACATTGCATCTATCATACAAAACAATGCATTTGACTATTACATTGTAAAATTCAAAATCATTCAATCATTTTATTGGCTACTGGTTATTATTTTGACATTTCAATAGTCTACTTACATCATTTTCATCATCAAATTTGTTTTTTTTTATTAGATCTCATTGGTTTTTGTAGTCACAAGTTTTTGTGCCATAATCATGTCCTATAATTACGTAATCATCTGACAGTACGACACCATTTCTATTCCTTATATCACAATTGAAATTTTTTAAGTCACATCTATTAATTTATGTGATGCATTACAACATTTCATTCAAGCTTCTATGCACCACATCTTACTATCATAGCAAAAAGAGGGTATAAATCTATGATTTTTATTTTCTACTTTTTACATTCACTAGGGTAGAGGTTTTTGGTTACTAATACATAATTTATAGCTTGTGGAATTTTTTTGGAGAAAACCTTTTGATCTAAAATACTAATCCAATTTATTGTAGGGTTCTATATGTGTTTTTGATTTCTAAATTAGGAATATTTGGAATTAGTGCTTAAAAATAACAAGTGTCTTATGTGTTTTATTCACTTCCATGCATGTGTTATTACCAAAGGAGTGTTTAGAAAAAGTATCCTCTCCCTTTTCACCACATGAGATTCTTAGGTGATGAGAATTAGCAGCATAATGTAGTCTTAAGTATCCTCTCCCCTTGTGTTGCATGTGATTCCTGGGTGATGAGAAAGAGCATTGCACAAGCCTTCCATTTTTCTTTCTGAGTAGGGAAGGTATGCCAGTGGATTTTCACTCCCCCAACATATATACCTCTAGTGCACTATATAAAAGTGAAAAAACCTAAAGGTGAGCATGATACATTTAATCCCTAGTGGGTGGGCCTTTTGGGTGTGGGCGATTCCAAATGTGGGTTAGATACTTTGGTCTTCCATCGCTACTAGGCCATGGCATTATTTAGAGTTCACACTAGAGTAAGAACCATTGTTTTAAAATCCTAAGACCTATTTTGGTTGTCTACAAATGTTGACCTACATCATGATAGCATCATCATGAGAAGTTACTTACCATGTCTAGATCTTGGTTGAGGTGGCATAGTTCCTTGTTTGGATTTTATTCTCTCAAGGAAAAAGGTGTTAAGTTGGTCCATGAACTTGGATACTCTAGCTTAATCCACTCCTCTTTCTCAAATTTAAAATCAATTAAAATGGTAAGGTAAGCCCACTTTAGTAGATAACCCTTTTAATAATAGCTACGTTATGCTTGTTTGTATTGTTTGTGAACCAAGGAAAATAAAATTTTGTGGAAGAAAACTTTCAAAATACCTACTTACCAAGAAGTCAAAGAGTCAAAAATAGCCAAATATATTTTTCAAGTGTTTTTTGTGTCTTATGATCAAATATAGAAATTTCTAAAACTAGAAAACCACCTAGAAAACATCAAATTTAGGCTAAAAAAGCACAACACCACAACTATTTAATAAAAAAACAAAATCATTAGACAATACACCATAAGTTCTAGTTTAAATGATGCATGTATCAGAAAACCCTAGGAAGTCAAAAATATGTATTTTTATGTGCACTGCAATTGATTGGTCTTGCATTGCAATTGACTGGATCTGCACCACATATGTTGCTTGAAACACCACATTTTTCAAAATCAATTTTTGGCAGAAATATATGTACATCCAACTTTTAGTTTCCTTATAGACAATAATTTTACATTCATATTTGAGATTAGTTTAGGCTTATTCAGTTCATTCATTACATTTCATCATTTACATTAGGTTAGCTTACATGGTCCTCCCTTGCATGCATCACATCCTATCTCATTCCATAGTAATTTTGGGTCTTAATATTAGGAGGCTTATCTTGCTATTGAACAAACCATGGTATCACATTTATATGTCTTGACCTTATCACATTTCATTTATCTTAACCTTAGATTGGGCCTACAAATATGTGTCTAGTGTAGGTTCACCTTTAATCCAATCGTCATCATCATCATAATCTTGGTTCTAATCCTCTTGATGTCTTGACAATTATAGTTGTCACTTTGGTTCATCATATTTTTCTTAGCATCCTCTTTTTAAGGTTTAAAATTGCATATCCAAATCCAAGAATAGGCATAGTCATATTCTCATTTTTACTTTGCATATAAAACTTAGTTGCATTCCCATCTTACATCCTTATATTCCAAAAATACAAATAACATAGCATAGTTTCATTATCATCTTCCATTTTCATCCTTAGCTTGCACCTTCATCCTAAGTTGCATTCAATCCAAAAATCACAAGTCTTATATGGTCTTAAATAGGTCACAAAGGAAACAAAAAGACATGGATCCCTCATATGAACCCTATGTTAATCCAACTAACAATTGGAAATTTTTGTCATCTTCAAATCAACCTCAAACATCACAAGATGATGTTTCGAACCCATTTACCAATCTTACATTGAATGAGGTTAACCAAGGTCTTACTATCAAAGATATTGAACAAGATTCACAAGATCCTAGGATAGTGTGTATCATAGAAGACATGGTCAAAGAAGATCCTAATAAATACTTCCTAACACTCTCTCAAAATGGTGTCGAGATTCCCTTTGGTTTTGACACTTCCAAAATTATAGAGGGAACAACACAAGATCAAATTCAAGGTCAAGGTCATAACATACTTTCGTATGGTTATTCCTCCTCACAAAAAATGTGCACTAGTACTCCACTTTGGGGAACTACACATAACACGGTACATGTTAACATACCCCCTAATCCTACATTTGGGACCAAAAGAACACATGTAATATCTCAAAGAAAAAGTCCCATATTTTCCAATCCATTTTCTTCATCCTCTAGTACTATGGGTGTGAATTTTGCAAATCCATTTTCCATGTCATCCACAAAAAATACCACACCACCAACTAGCACAAACATAAATATAAATCCAAACTCACCAAAAAATACAAGGAGGATTCATATTGCCACATCCAGAGTGCCAACCCAAATGACCAATACTTCACCAAATACAAATATTTATTTTGGGTTGAACCTATACACCAACCAAACCCCATCACAACAACATTTCAATCCAAACCTCAACTACACACCACAACAACAACATTTCAAGCAAGCTCCCCCACAACATCATGCCAATACCAATACCAACACCAACACCAACACCATGTTTGCATCCTAATTCCAACAAGGAAATCAAAATACTTCTCAACAAAACATCAACCTAAACTTGACATTTACATCCAACTTCCAAAACCAAAATATGCTATTACCATACAATTACCTCAACACACTTAACACCAATGCCAACCTTATCCTGTAAGGTCAACCAAACATACCACCATCACCCATGGAAAACCTGATGCAATAAATACAACAATAAATTTCAAACATTTAAGTTAGTGGGACAAATAAAACATACTCAATGGAATAACTATGTCCTTATCCTTTTGATAGAACCATATGCATGCCACCTTTTCCTCCACACTTCAATGTGCCAAACTTTAACAAATATAAGGGGAAAGGATATCCAATAGGATATGTGAGAGAGTTTAATACTACTTGTATGTACATATCTTTTTAGCCTACGTACTTAATGATATTATTCCCATGTAGCCTTTAAAGGTAGGTTCTAGAGTGGTTCACACACTTACCTCCTATGATAAGAACATAAAATGAGC
This sequence comes from Sequoia sempervirens, assembly GCA_007258455.2. Taxonomy (NCBI): domain Eukaryota; kingdom Viridiplantae; phylum Streptophyta; class Pinopsida; order Cupressales; family Cupressaceae; genus Sequoia; species Sequoia sempervirens. The sequence continues at coordinate 3,764 of VDFB02129545.1, read as the reverse complement.
TAGATGACAAGTTTATTGAAAACTTTTCCTATACCATTGAAAATGAGACAACCCTTGTGAAAATATGTACAACTAAACAAAAATAAGGGGACTCACTTACTTCATTCTTTCAAAGATGGAAAAGTATGGCTAGTAAATGTCCTTCTCACATACCTGATAAACCAATTGATATTTTTAGAGATAAATTGAAATATTATATATATGTGTGTGTATGCGTATGTGTATGCGTATGTGTATGTGTATGTGTATGTGTATGTGTATATATATATATATATATATATTTGGATAATATTTTAGCAAAAAATATTATAAATATCTATATTAGAGTAAAATTTTAGAATAAATAAGAAATACTTAAGGACTTAGATTCTACATTTTATATATAATTTAATAATATATTTTTTTTAAGATTAAAAATTAAAATAATAATCTAAAATAAAATATTAAAAGATTGTATATTTTATGGATAATTTAAAAATTATTATTTTAAAATAAATTTTTAAAAAATCTCCAAAATAAGAATACTATACTTTATTGAATGGTGGTCATATATATAAATAACCTAAAATAGTTTAATTTTTGAAATTATTTCAACCCATTTTATATAGCACTCATTCATTTGAAATTTTATTCTAACCACTAAAAATGAATTTATTTATTTTCACTCAAGTTAATTTCTAAAAATATAAAAGAATCATGAAATAAAATAAATAAATTTTCTCATTACCACTATGTTTCCTCTAACTCTAAGTCTTTCTTTTTAAAAAATGAAATGATAACAAATAAATATTCTCTTAATTATATTATTTAAAATATGATTTTCCATTTATCTTTTACCTAATATAGATTTACAATTCATTTTTTGTAATTGTTTTTAATTTTTTTTTAAAATATGTTTTTCTAATGTTTTAGTAATCATTGGACTTTCACATATCCAACATGAACTAAGAAACTTGGCACAAAAAAAAACAATAATTGTAAAAATATATTATGTTCACCTTTTTCCATGGCACCTTCTATATGGGTCAATTCCACTCTTTCATTCCTTCCTCTTTCCTCTCTCCTTGGTTCTTCATTGGGGAAGATATTTAAATGTCTCTCCCCAAGTAGTTAGATCAAAGTTTTGTATATATTATTGTGTCCATGATATGGCATGTATTTTATAATACAAACTTAGATCGATGTTTAATTGATTTTCATTTCCCTATATGCGTTTTCCTTTTCCTTGTGACATCAATTAGCTTTTATTTATGTATTGTGACTATTTTCATGGATGTTTTTACAAGACCAAGTACACTCACAAGAACAAATAACAAAGACACTCTAAAAAAATAGAACATTTTAAGGTAAATCACTAATTCCCCTAGCTCACCATTCCAACACATGTACTACTCAATTGGAACATGTTCTCATAGGATTATCAACCAGCCAACAAATTTTTTAGGTGAGTTTCAAGGTATTGTATTAGACCTATTTAGCTTTTTACTTTGTCTTTACTTGTATTATTTTACACTAGGGTCTTTACTATCCTTCCAAAATTTTCAATTATTTCTTACATCTAAAGGACCCTCACTCAACACATATCACATCCTCAACACCACATCTAATAGATCTAACAATTCCAACCAATTTTAAGAAAGATCGCCATCCCAATACCCTTAGTTCTCATATCAACAAAAAATTTCTATAGACACTTGCAACCCCCTATGCCATTGGGGCACATTTGACATGTTCCATATGGACCCAAAAATTCTACAATAGTTCTAGAATAACATTTCCAACTCTTCATTACTGTAATTCATTCCAAGATCATCTGCATCCACTTATCTATTTTTTTACATATTTTTCATAATTGTTCTCCAATTTCCTACTATCCATTAGTATTATTTTTTGTCTAGTCTGAGCTTTGTGTGAGAGTGTAGTGTTGGACTAGATGGAGATATTCTTTCATAAGAACTAATTTATGACACATAAGAAAAGAATAAGGGTTAACATAATTGAATTGTGAAAGACAATTCTTTAATATGGCTAAGTGGATTTCCCATGAAGACATGGGAAAAATATTCCCACAATTGATTATGTACTAACACTTTTCAAGTCCAAAAACCCCATGGATAAGGAGGTGTGATCCAAAAAATATTTTGGATGTTTGGATTGAGTTGGTTATATAGTCAAAGACATGCTACAAATAACTTGTTGTAAAGAGGTGATTTGGAAATATTTTGTAGGTAAAATGAGACAAGTCTTCTACTAGAGTCATTTTGAGAAATGATTTTTATTACTCTCAGCAATGTTTGGGAATGCTACAAATGGTCAAACAAATGTATGATCAAAGTTTAGGGTTTGTAGTCATTTTGGTGATGCTTAGGAACATAACAATGAATACATGGAGTTGATCACCGTTTCATATGTTTGTTGCAAGGAAATTCTTATTGATAATCTTTGCACGTGTTTGTTGAAGGGAGATTATAAATAATTCAACATGTTTGACAACATTTAGGGTAAAATAATTTTTGCAATAAAACTTTGTCTACTATTCACAATCGATTGACTTTGTTTGGTCACATTTTTTGCCTAGTCATTTTTTCTTGTGATAATTAGGGTAGTGGAAATTTTGGCTTGTGGAAAGTTGCTCTTTTCCTTATGGACCTAACAAAATTTTCTTTCTCAATGGAAAGCAACACTTCATAATCCCTGTTGAAAGTAGTTAGGGTTAAGGATCAATTTTTAGTGTCAACTTGGATTGTGTGGAAAATTATAAGTGAACAATTGTTTCTATTCAAGAGAAACCTACCATCTTCCCTTTGCTACATGAATAGAGTGAATAAAAGAAAAATTTGGAGTCATTCCAATTCAATTGGATTGGAAGTGACTTGTTGCATATTCAAAAAAATAAGTGTAGTTGTAGTTCTTGTGATTGTAGTAGAGTGGAGACAAGGAAGTCTATAGAAACATTGTAAAGCTCCAAAAGACCATTGTAAATGGCATGTTACTCCATGTATTAACATGAAATAGTGATTCAAGATGCTAGTTGTATACCCTTCCTAGACTTTGTTTCCATTTGTGTTTTCTCCAAATAAATCTATGTGATGTGTTTTGTATCTCGTGTGTCATTATTTATGATTTCCCTTCTTGCTATTTAAAACCATATACTGTTGTAAATGATTAACCCTTTTGGAATAGAATGTTGAGAGTTTAGATAAAAGAGTTAACTTAAAAATCCATAACTAATGCACTATTAAGGTTATCAATTGAGTGATTTACATATCTACATTGTTCGTCAACCATATAACATGTATAAAGGAATGGATAGTTCTACCAAATTTTCTTAATTTCATTCATGTGATACAAATGTCATAAACTCCAACCTCATCCTTTAAATTACTTAAGATGATGATTATTGGGATCCACTAGATTCCATTTCTTGTAATGATAAATATGTACTGATGCATAGAGCTACAAATAACTACACAGCATCATGGAAGTAGCTATCAACCTAAAGAAACATAGTGGTTAGAGGAAAGAAATAGAAAGGGAAAAGATTGTTGAATTGAAATTAAATCAAATCTTAATGAGGCATCTTATTAAATTTCTTTTCACATATCTGACTATGATATTTTGTTTAATCTATTGATTAATTCATTATTTCTTAATTCTATTAAAGCATTTATTATCCATTGATTATAAATAATAAATAGACCCATTCATTAGTCATTATACATCTTACAAATGTACACATACATATACAACTAATCATGATGCAT
>VDFB02129543.1:0-11138 GCA_007258455.2 Sequoia sempervirens | reverse complement strand
CCTAACAATTGAGGGCCCTATACTAAAACCTCTACCTCTTCGTGGTTTCCAATGACCTGGCCCCCAACCAGACTTGTTTATACTTCCAAAACCTACACATTCACACTGGATTACCATGAGGTTCACACTCCTTAGGTGCTATTGTTATATGGACAAGAGACTCATTTTTAAAATCCATCTAGATCCAATGAAAAATTCAATTTCAATTGGTGCAAATGAGTCTTATTCATAATTAGTTAAGGGATAAAACCCCAACCATAGATTTTTTATACAAATGATTTTATATAGGATCTAACACTTAACACTATAAATGGTGCATCGTCTATGAACATGATTATAAGTATACCAAACACCTATGTTACAATCATTTAGGGATCACATTAACTATAATAGATACAAATGAAAGAATAATTATAAGTGTTTAAATAGTTTTTATGCTACAATATGCTGCATGAAAATTATTAATTATATAGACCCAATTACCATTTTATTCATTAATGTAATAATATCTTGATACATGAAAATTAGAGTCATCCCAGAATTTTATTAGCTGCTGTGTGGATGAGTAGTATCGCGCTTATTTGAAAGGAGACAATAATTCATTAAAATGCATATTTATCCTCATTCATTCCGTTGAGAGAACTGTTAATAACTCATCCATTTCTTCTGAAATGAGATTTGGATCCTTCATGGACCAATCGTACAAACTTTACTCTAAAATCTTTAATATTTCTGTGGAAAATATGCAAAAATATCATCAATGAGGCTTCCTTCACAAGTTAATAACCAATATTTATCTTATTTGGTCAATTTCAAGGGCACCCCCTTTGATTTACATGTTGCTTCACTAATAGGAACTTGTCTTTGGATTGTCTTCATATTATCCACAAGAAATCCTCCTCAACTAGGTGGAAAATTTTTTGTTCTCAATAATCTTGTGTTGTTTCCTAAAGATTCAATAGTTGATTTAGGGGAATCAAAGCCACTCTCCTCTATTATAACAAATTTACCCTCTAGGTCTTATGAGGTTCCTTCAGATATTTTGGCTAATGTTCTTAATACTCAACAACTTATTTCTACTATTCTTATTTTTCCCTTAGCTTGAAACTAATAGTTTATTGTTCTTGATATGGTAGTTTTTCAATCAAAAACTCCATTTTATCCCTTGGTAGTTCCCTTAGATGAGCCCTTGGGGGGATCCCCTCCCTCTTCTCCCAGGTCTACAAATTTGGGAGTTAACACTTCATGGAAAATTATTCAAAACTGAAAGAATGATATCTCCTAATTGGTCTCTCTACTACACAGGAAGTCTAAGGGTGTGTGGGTTTATACTTGTGGATGAAGAATTATTTGGGATTGATCTCTTTCATCACATTTTTATTTTGGGAAACTAGGCTGCTATGGTTTTGTGTGTTGTTCTTTTCTAACAAGGTTTGGACTTTGTCAAAAATTTAACTTACATAAATTATAAACAAACCCAAAATTAGTGATTAATAACATATATTATAAATGCTTGATAAGTATCCAAGTCCAAAATAATTAAAATAACTTACAGTTGAATAAGGAAGAAGTAGGAAAATTTAAAATCAAGAACTATAGAACAATATACAAAAATAACAAGTGCAAGCATCGACAACCATTACAAAAATTACAAGTATGATTTCATTTTAGAAGGAATTTTGAAAATTCTCAAAATATTGTTCATAGTACCTAAATTTTTTGAATTTTTTTAACATGTCTTATAAATTATTTTTCATGTTATCTTGACTTTATAAAATGTTAAAAACTTATCTTGCAATCTAAATTTTATAAATTTTAATATAAAAGAAAATTTCAAACATGTATAAAGGATTCATAATCACCTTTGCCCCTAAAATACTATGAGATTGCTTATTTTCCAATAGATTAGTAAGAGAATTCGAAAGATTAAAACATAAATTGTTTGTTAATTTGGCTAATAATAAAGGATTTTTGTGAAATCTAATTTCTTTATGAAGCAACAACATGTGTTACATCTTTCTCTCTCTAATTAGTATATGGGTAGGTATTTGGGGTATAGTTGCCTCCTAAGTTATCCAATAAATAAGAATGGGAAACAACATTCATTTTAAGAATCATTAATAGTTGTTAATCAATCTTTTTTTTATTTTTCATATGCTATTATGAAGTGGATGAGAGTGTCTTCATGATGGAAAGAGGTGAAAAGTACAAATAAAAGAGTTAAGGTTTATCTCACTAGTTATATAGTGGTTAAATTACATAGTAAAAACTAAAACAAAAAATACTTAGCAAGTTCTTTTATATAACTAAAATATATAATTTTATTATTATGTATAGTTTTCTATATCTATTATTATTAAATAAGATATCTCATATATAATTTTCCAATAATTTAATTAAAAAATCATTTACATCATTACACAATATAAAATATGAGTATAATTAAATATTAAATAATGATCAACCTTCAAAATCAAACTTACATATATAAATGAACTTATCTATACCTAAAATTTTAATGCAATTATATATATAATGTGAGAAAATGCTAAATTTGTTCTCACACATATAATATAGTCATTATAAAATATTAAATTTATTATATGATCCTTATAAAATGTTAGATTTATTAATTTATTTTATGACATGTGAATGATAAAGTATTTTCATGCAAATAAATACTTAATAAATATCAATATTATAATTTTTATAAACCTGTGCGAAACCTCTGCAGCGTAGTAAATTTGTCAATGAGTTTGACGTTTGCGTGGGTGGGAAGGAGAAACGGTTTAAAATTGGGCGCGAAAAGCTTAGAGGTAAAAGGTTTACAGGCGCTTTCGTGAAAATTTTGAAGGTTAGGAGAGCGGAAAGTGGAAACGGAAGGGCCGGTTTAAATTTAAATGGGCGCGGCCACCTAAGTGGTCAGCGGCAGAGTGTGTTGGTTAAGCCGGGCTTAGGTGAGGGCGCTTCTTTGGGCTTATGTCATATTTGCATGCATGACCAAAGATGGAGGGAACTCCATAAAATTGATGCGATGACCCTCTGCGGCGAGGGACACATATAATTCATCTTTGTTAGCTTTTCCTGTACAACAATTGTAGAAATCATTTGATACAGAATTGAGCATTACAACTGGACTAAAAATAAAACTCATACCTTCTTCTAATGTCGGCTATCCACATTGGGCTCGATCTGAACAGTGAACAAATAAAGTAGATCTAAAAATATTGGGTGAGGGACTCTTGAAGTTTCATTTACCTCATGTCCCCATGCAGCTACTTAACTCTATTTTCTGCTTAAATTTAAGCAGTGGGAGTGTTCCCATGCATAAATTTGATTTTTAGGAAAGGATAATTTGGAATCTTTTCCTATTTTAAAGGAGCAACTACTGATTAAGAAATAAAAATAAGCTGTCAAAAAATAGGGGGGGCTGAAAATAAGCAGCAACTACTTATTGTGAAAAATGCTAGGTGGCTTTACAAATTTCCTTCCCTCCTTTTTATTTACCTCCAATTCCTCCCTCCAAATTTTCCCTCTAAATTTTCCCTACAAAAATTATTATTAATAATATAATACTGTTCATTCATTTAAATTATCAAGCAGCAAATTGTGATACACTGCAACTACATAGCAACAACAAGGTACATATTTTCATATAGAAAATTAAATTTTCAATTTTATACAGATTGAGAGCATTATAACGGATCTAAATGTCTTCATCTGTTAATTCTTAGTCAATAATAACATATTTGAATTCCTTGTCAATAATTTTTTGTTAGTAATTAAATATAAAAATATACAGTTCATAAAAATTAATGGAAAGGAATGATAATTAAATATAAGAATATACAGTTGAATTATGTTTTTTATTTTAATAGAGGAAAACGCAATTTAAAAAATATACATTTTAAAAAATACAATTTAAAATGACTGCTTAAATATAAGCAACAAAATCAAATATACATGGGGACACTAGCTCCACAAATTTCTCCTAAAAAAAATGAGCAGCTAATGAAAATAAGCTAAGTAGCCGCATGGGGACATGAGGTTAATTTGGAGATCAGCGATATTTTCCGGGCTAACAAGATTTCTTGGGTGTTAGAGATTTTATCGAGATGAATTTTAAGATGGGAATAAATCCCATGGGTTGTGCCCACAATAAATAGCCTATAAGCTAATTACTTAGCGGTTTAATGCTATGAAACCTATTTTCATCGTGAGACCTATTTAGGGGAAAATGGACCTAGCAAATCCACTTATAAAACCCTATCGACTAATTAGTAACTTATATCCTTCTTGAATTGTCTTAGACCTCTATAAAAGATCTCTAATGGGTTTATCATCATTAGAAGAAAAAGTTGGCGGCTACTGTGGGTTTTGTTGAGACTTTTGTCTCACCTTCACTTCGTGTCCATTTATTTGGAATGAAAAATACAGTGGGGGAGTTTGAATATAACATCAAGAAATTTTTAACAATGAAGCTGTACATTCAACGAGGAGCTTTTTATATATTGAGGGAATGCAATTACAAATAAAATAGTAGTTATAAAACTGCAAGAGAAGAGAGAAAAACCATCACAGACAAAGAGCAATACGAGTAGCTCTCAAGAACAAAGGATACAACAGCAGTAAGAGACGAAGAGAATCAACAATACAAGACAACGAGCTGTAAGAACATCTCTTAAAAACAATGGAAACAACTACAACAAAACTAGAAGACATACAAGAACATGACAACATTATACACCATGTAAAATGGCACTTAAGCCTTGGCTAATACAAAGTTTTTTCTTGCTCATTAACTGTTCAACTTGTAGCTTGATTTGCCGAATCTGGAAACTCAACGTTGGATTCTTCAAAACGTCCTTCTGAAGAAGAGGAAACAAGGCAGCAAGACAAAATAGTATATCAGAGTAAAGCCTTAAAAACATAACTTCCTGATGATCTTGATTGATAGTAAACACAGTTTTGCATCTATTTCTCCATATATGTAACAAAATTATATGTCTCACACCATCAACAATTCGATTATCATACAAACCAGCTCCAAGAAGAGCTTCTTTCCAGCTTAATTTATGAGTGAAGATAGCAGAAAAATCATTGAACACAGAGTTCCATAGCTTTTTAACCAACCAACAGTTCCAAAAAATATGCTTCATGTTTTCATGATTGTGACAAAAAGGACAGTTAAGTGGCTGGATCATAATACACTTTAGCCTATCCTCAATAGGCAGTTTAAAATGTAGTATCTTCCAGGCAAGTAACTGAGCATCAGAATTAACTTTAGATTTCCAAATTTGAGCAGATAATTTTAACCAAAACCTCTCACTGAACCTGCACTTCCATTTAGCATTTAAGCGTGACTTCAAGGGAAAATCAGGAAGCAGCTTCAAGTAAATTTTTTTTAAAGGGAAAGACAAAAAGGGATATGAAGACATCCATGTCCAATCCTTAAAAAAGTTGCAATGGATTGGAGTACACAACTTCATAGATAGCTCCTCTGACACCAAAGATTGCACAAAGATCATGAATGCTTCATATTTGTTATTCAAACCAAACAGAGTTTTAACCACATTCCATGAAGACCAACACATTGATTGAAAATTCCACAAATTGCCAACATTACAAACCCCTTTTTTGAACAAAGAATGGGAATGCTTTGGGAAGCTTAATGCAAGGGGTTGGCCATGATAGAGGATATGTTTGTTCCACCAGATAGAGGAGGTGGAAAAGCTAAAACCAAGTTGAAGGGATTCACCTCCTCTCCACTTTAAGAAGTGAAATACATATTGCCAAGCCTTCCAGATGGATTGAAGAGGGAAAGGAGCCTTGATGTTAAAAAAGAAGCATGAAGAACTTTATCTAGCCATCCCACTTGTTGCCATTTGCCTTTAACTGAAGCATTATTAATCCGATGTCGAATGAGGACCTTCCATGGTTCGTCCCCTTTAACAGCTCTAATAATCCATTTCGCAGCCAAACAGATCCCCTGAGTCCTTGGATCTATGAGACCTAAACCTCCTTTATGTTTCGGTTGGATGCAATGAGACCATGATGTGGATATATAACCTGGACTACCATCCCACTTGGCCCATAGAAATCTGCGAATGATTTTCACGAGGTCCTCATACCCTTTTTTAGAAGGCATCCAACACGAAGAATAATAAACATGCGTAGCAAGGAAAATTCTATTAACAACTTGGATTTTACCAGCCAAGGAAAGGAATTTATACCCCCAGATAAAGACTTCAATAAAAATTTAGCATAATATGCATTTCTCTATAAACCGCGATTTTATTGAAACTCTTTCTGCCTAAATATGAAATAAATCTTGAAATCTATTTTAGAAGCCAAAATTCTGAAAATCTGTTGTATTTTATCATACAACCTACACAAATTTAAAACCAAAACAACCATAAATTAGCACTTGCACTAGAAGGAGGTGCAATGGTTATGCTGATTATGAATTATATAGAATGCCCTATAAATTTGAAAGTTGTAGTGGGTCAATAAAAGCACCAATAATATAAAAAAGATCTTAAAAATGTTTATTGACTTGCTAATTTGAGATAAAGTCTCAAAAATGGTGAATTATTTTGTTTACTTTTAACTATGCTTCCTATTGGACTAAAATGTCTACATGGTTAGTGATACTTGTGCATTAAAATCACAAAAATAAATATTTCAAAATAATTATAGAAAATAGATAATAGAGATTGCCATAAATCACACAAGATTCTATGAAAAATAGAAGTCGATGTTGTAATATGCAGGCCATGCTTTGCATCAAAGGAACACTTTTGAGCAAGCTAAATGCAAGGAATGTCTGTCCTAGAGTACCTCACAAATAGAAGTACATCAGTAAATCATTAACAAAAAACATTATATGTTTAGGTGCTTCTTGCCAAAATTTAATAGCCAAAAAACATTAAAGGAAGAAATATAATCTACAATAGATTGATTACACAATGTGTACAAAAGTGAAAACAAAATTAAGGAGAGATAAAAAAATAAATACAATTTTGCATACTCAACTCCAATGTAGGATACATTGAACAATGCACTCCTAAATTCTATTAGTGTACCTTTCAAAAGACATTCCAAACTAATATTTTGAAGTCAATGTAGTTCCATACCATTTGACCCACCCGCAAATTTAAGTATCATTTCATGACTATTTTTTTTTTGAATTAAATATTTTTCTTAAGCCTCATTAGCTAATGAATTTTTCTATCTTTCAAGATGCTTTGGGAAATCAAGACCTTAAATCTTCTGATATGACCACTTCACACCACAACGTTAAAAAATGTGGACATACATATATGTGCATTTCATGCTTATCATAAAACCTTAACTACTAGGTTTGGTTGGCAGTGAAATTCACGAATAATAGAAATACTAATAGGTGGCTTACATTCTCCCACTCACCCCACTCAACAGTAGAAGCTTGAGGTCATGAGGATCCTCCTCATAAGTCCCCTACACAATAAGCTTCTAGTAGCTTCTAAAATTTGTTGTCTTCTTCTCAGATGCCTCATTCAACTGTCACTTATCACAACTATGGAGAAAGTTGAGGGGGGGCATTTTACACTACCATGCCCTTGAAGTTTGTCTGATGGTTCTTTCTGCATTATGGAGATCCTCAACTGTTCTCAAATAGAAGCTAAGGAAAGCATATCCGATATAGGAAGATTTTCAAGGACCACATTGACTTGGTACAAATCATATAGTCTTTGCTTCAAAACCTTAACCTCATTCTCATTCAATGGCCTAGTGGTACAAAGATAAAAGGATATGTGCATACTCATGTGAAAAATATAGGGTGTGCTTTCAATCTAGTGAACCATGAGAAGCTCACATAGAATCTCTAATCTCTTTTAAAATCCTATTGGGGGTGTTTTGTATGGCAAGCTATAATAACTTAAGGGCAACTTAGTTTCAAGTGAGGTCAAAGATTAATCTTGACAATCAAATCCCCATCTTTAGGATAAGTATGCATATAAATTTCTAGCAAATAAAATGGTTTACATTTCGAACATAGATAAACAACATTAATAATTGAAATAAAATGTTTTTTAATACCATAATTAGATAAATGCTAACTACTACAAAATCAACATTTTCATTCATAAACAATAACACAAAATTAATGTTAAAAATTGTGAAAAAATGAAGTTAATGCTTTGCAAACATGCTTAAAGACTTAAATCTAATATGTAGGAAAGAAATAAGTTTCTTCAATTTTTTGTAGAAATAATAGAAAAAAAATATCTAGCCTAGAACTGTGAAAATTGCATAATTTTTCTCTTCAAATCAATGTTAACCTCATTCGAATCACTCAAAAAAATTTGAAAATGTTGTGTGAGGAAATTTCAAGGAGTGAATTTGCTTTAAGAAGGAAAAACAAAATTGCATTTTATTGTGTTTTTGTTGCATATACATGTTCAGATGTGAACCCAACAGATACAGCGAGTTTACATGGAAAACTCACAAAGTAGTTGTGATGGGTTTCCACCACAAACTTGTCTAAGAATTTTCGTTAGTCTATTGACATGTAATTTTTCCAACATTACTGTAATTTTTTTGCATATGCATGTTCAGATGCAGGTCTGCCACATATGGCAAGTCTACGTGTGGTAGACTTAGTGAGTACTTGCAATAAGTAAAACATTGTGATTTTGGCAAGTACTCACCAAGTGTTTGAACTATAGTCTTTGATATTGCTTTCCAAGTGATTCCTCACCATAAGTGATTTAGGCTTATAACAATGCCATTATAGTAAATACAAATACTTTAAAACTCAATAAAATAATATAATTGAATATAGTTTAATCTTCTATTTTTCCAAATTAAGGCCCTAGAAAAACCATCATTTACTTACCAAATAGAAGTAAATTTGCAAATATACCAGTCTGCTAGTACTCAATACTATTTCTCTCCACTCCCCCAGTAAAGAAGGAAATTCAACAAACACACAAGGGATGGGATTTTCATTATTCACCATGCACACAATCAAATAGAACAAAACATTTCATTGATCAACCAAGCGAATTTGAAAGCCCATGAACAGACCAAGAAATCAAGGGAAGGGCATATAATTCCAGCAATTAAAATTTACCTTTCTATTTGCAGGAAAGTCAAATAATAAGGGTGGAACATTTATCTCACAGCTCTGGAAGTTCCTAACAACCTAAGATAATTGTTTGTGATTCCTCAAAAAGCTTCTAAATTTTAAGCAATCTGATAGTTTCCTCTTTTCCTCTCTTGAAGAGTAGCACATTGTTTGCTTTTCCTTCAAACTGTGGATTTGATCTCTCCTTTTACAATAATCAAAATAGGTAGAAGATCTCATAGAGAATCATATTAAGAGCTTGATGCCCTAGGTACAAGCCATCGAGCATTTGGATGCTAAAGATAAGGAATCAGCCCAAAGCAGCAACTTTGAGGCACCAGGTTCTCTTCCTAAGGGAACTATTGCATGAAATTTTCATTTGTTTACTTTCTTTTTATGAAAATTCTGTGGTAATTGTTATGCAATCAGCTGCCCTTATGGGAGGGTAGTGTTGACTTCATCATAACCGTTGTTTTTAAATTTTGATATTCTTTGTGATCATATGCCCTCTGTAAACTTTCTTCATCCATCTAAAAGATTGATCTGATTTTATTAGGCTTTGCAAGGATTTGATTCACTCTATTGCCACCTTGTTTCATTTTGTAACTTCTTTAATATATCTGAATCTGAATTTTGTGAAATAAAAAAAAACAAAAACAAATGATACAAATCTTAAGTGCGAATTCATATTCAAGTTTCTTTCAATGGTTAAATTTGAATAAGAATTACTTGTCAATATCATTTTTTTAATTTTATCATTATACATAGTCCATGATGCAACTGCAACAAAGAGTACCAATAAATAAATCCAATTTAATTTCACGCATAGAAAATTTGGAGTGCAATTTTTACAGACCGCATGATCAATATTTTTAAGCTAACTGAAGAGCCTAAAGAACAACATTCACTATTCAATACCAAATGTCCACTTCTATTCAAATGCTCCGGAAGTTTATTATGAGATCCTTGTGCAAAGATTCCTTTATCAAATTAGACCGTGAATTCCCCAATATGGGTAGCTGTATAGACGCCACGTAATTTGGTGTATTGAGAATTTGTCAACCCAAATTTTGAGGACAAAATATAATTCCCAATGTATGGTGTATCATCTTCCAATATCATTGCAAACAAGTTTTATTCCACCAAATCTATTGCAGGAGCCTGATACTTATATAGCAATGTATCATCCAAGAATACTCTTGATGGTTCCTAAGTTTAACCGCCCCACATTTTATCTGTGTGATGCCTCAATTTCCTCTAGAGTTCTTCCCTTAGTTTCAGGCAGAAACAGTACCACAAAGATGGTAAGAGCACTAAGCAGGGTATACAACATGAATGATCCTGCAAGGAACAGAGCTCAATTTTAGTTAGCAATTCTATACCAATGGTCCCAGAAACAATAAAAATGAAATCCATCCTTGGTTCCCAAATTGGAGTTTATGATATGGTCATAGAACTTACCTGTTTTGCACCATTCTAAGAGTAAGTTTATTGTCATTGTCATTGCCCAGGAATGAGACCAATTGGCCACCGTTGCTACACTACCAGCAATACCCTTGACATTGATAGGAAGTATCTGCAGTAAGAGAAGAATTAGAGTAGGTACTTTGTAGTTGAGCGCATATAAGACTGTAAATTTAGAACAAGATGAATGGAATCTTTCATAGATAGGATGTCTAGTATTTAGGGAAATTGGATCTAGGAGGTCAAATTGTAATAAGGTCAAAGACTCAGAATAGTATAGAGGCCCAATTTCTAGATTACCAGGTATACCTACAAGCTTTTATATTGATGAGTTTCAATCAAGTGCAATTCCTTGAGAAATATAAGTCATGATAACTTCACCACTGGACCATGTCCACTTCCTCAAAATTTCAGGATTTATACCAAAAATACATTGATTTTGGCTCTGCCGACTCGTTTTCTGAATGGGGATACGGATTGGTTGCCAGATCTATCACATCTGTTGATTGCTAGTTTTATCAGAAATATAACAGCAACAAAGCCATACAGTAAAATGCTCCCA
>VDFB02129542.1:0-17377 GCA_007258455.2 Sequoia sempervirens | reverse complement strand
TTTAAGCCCAAATCGAAGTGTTTCAAAGCAATAAAATGTATTTTGAGTGTTTCTCTTGCACCCTAGATCGCACGAAGCGCAAGGGGAGACGATACACACTCAAAAGACAAAATCACACAAATCAAGCACTTGTTCGTTTTATACCCTTCAAAGCAATTGTGAGTTCGTTTTAAGCACCAAAATGAAGTGTGAGTTTTGCTTGTCCAATTTTTAGCCCAAAACGAAATCTAGTAAGTTTGTCCTAAGATTCCTTTTAAGCCCTTTGCAATGAAAATCAAATTGTTCATTTTAGACCCAAATGAAAATTAGTGTTCTAAAACGAAAAGATAAACAACTTCGTGAAGTAGTGTTGATCAACACTTAAAGTGTTAAAAAACACATTATGTTTTCAAAAAAAAATCATCCCTCCTTTCGTTTTCGTTTGATAGCCTCCTCCTTCGCTTTGTACCTTTTCACCTTTGCTTTTCCTTGTACCTTCGTTGTTTGTTTGTACCTATAAGATAAAAAGACAATTATGTGAGGATCAACATATTAAATTTGTTTTTTGTTTTTGATCATTAATTCCAAATAATAACATGATCTTAATTGAAAGAACAAACAATCTAGATGATCATGACAATAAAAGGAAAATTTACAAGTGGATCTTTATTTCTCACAAACTTTAATGCCTTGATCAAAAGTGAAGTGTTTGCTTAACAACAAGTAAAAGTATTTTCCAATAATATGAAAAGATTCTCTAAAATGTGAAAGACTTTACTTATAACTCAATAAATATTTTATTGGAAACATCGATATTAATTGCCAAAACAAGCATTAAATGCATTCGATCATATCAATTTTCCTTGGTCATCTTCAAACACCATATTTTAGAAATACTTCAACTCCCAAAGTCATTAACACTATGATTATTCATGAATTCACAATGTTATTATCACATCAAGCAGATTTAAAAACTTCATGATTTGACACCCCTTTCATATGTTGAAAATATATCCTCTCCTGACAATGTTACGCCAGCTCCTGCAAAAGCTAATATTTAGTATATTAGAATTTAAGTCTTGAACTTATGAAAGGAACTGCGCCATAAATCAATACCACATTAGTCAAAGAACATGACAGGAAACTAAACTTCACCAGGCTGCCTCCTGATAAATGCGCATGAGTTATCAGTCATTATTATCCATTGCCCAATAAGATGTGACAGGTTTGGTCACAAGAGATGATTCGCGCCGAAAATAACAACGTTTAAATGCACACCAATCCTATTGAATGTTCTTATACTCCCAACCACTGGATTTGATCTTGTTCTTTGAAAGGAAACAACTTTTGTCAGATGTTAATACCTAGTTGGAAATACGCAGAGACATGATGGGGAAGCACAAATAAGACATGTGAATTGTTTGACAAAAGTCCTCAAAGAAATGTCGCGCGCCAGGAACCTTTCAAGCAAAGACTAGGCGTTTAAAAAAAGAAGAAAAGCTACAGGTAATTATCACCACCAATGCATCACTTCTTCGACCTCACAACCTTTGCCAAAATATTCCTGCGTGTTATCGTGGCTTATTTCAGAGGAGTATTCATCTCGCTGTTTTATCTCCCACGGTAAATCAAACAAGAACTATACAGTTCTGATCTTGTGCAGATGGCGACGTAAGAAGCAGAGAAAAAGCTCGAAGAGACGTTAGAAACTCTCAAGTAAATGCAAGCTGCGGGTGTGTGGAATGCAGACATAATGTAAATACTAGAATGTACGTGGCACTTATGGACAAATTGTGGATAGTGCGTGGTAGGAAGAATATAAATACCAGAATGTGCGTGTATGTATCAGAATGCGTGTGGCAGAATGTGAGTACAAGGGCACAGGTATGCAGACTGCGGGTATGTGTAGAATGCCAACTGTCTGATATAATGTTAGAACAAAATATGATATCATGGACTGTGATGGTTGCTGGGTTCGTGCAGAATAGATTTGGTTGACCGGCAAGATATGCGCCAAATGGATTTAAAAGGGCTAAAAAAAAAGAATCCAATCAAGGGTCTCAAAAACATAAAATGATGTTTCAGACAATATGCATGGCAGAGTACTTGAAGGCGGAGGTTAGTCTGATATCATTGATTATTGCATCCAAAAATTGGTTCAAAGTGCATACAAGACTTCATAAATTTCCAGTTAGGTTCAAAATGCCAAGCAAAGGAACTGAAAAACAAAGAGACAAGTTACAGTGATGAACAACAACAAGACTTCTATTTATCACTAAAAAATCTCGGTGTTAACTGTAGTTCAGATAAAACAACAGCATTGGATCCATGGGTACAAAGTTCATGCTTCCCATAAATCTATTGCTGATTCACAGAACTTTCCATCACTATATAAACACCATGAGTTCTATTTCTTAACTATCACTCCCAGATAAAACAAAAAATGTAGCAACCATCTGATTGATGTGAGATTAATGCAGTGACAAACTCAATTCAGAAGTGTCTGTGTTTTCAACTAATCTTTTTAAAGGACAGTAAACAATGGTAGAACACACACAAAATTGACTTGTTTATCTTACCCCATACATTGTTGGACCTCAAAGTGCTGCATGCCAAGAGCTTATACATACTTTAAATAAAAGTCTAAATAGATATAATATCCACATTTAGCAAAAAGCTATATGGAATCAAATTAGAGAGCTGTGAAAAAATTGTGTATGAAATGCAACGAAATAGTTAATGGTGCTGTTAATATTTAGAAATGCAATTTTTTTTTTTTTTTTTGAACATGCCCTCCTTCTAGCGCCATAATGAAGTACCCTAAATCTGCAATGTAAGACCAACCTCAAAAACTCATTAGAAGGGTTAGTCTAAACATACAAATCTGCAAATACCTCCATGAAATAAAATACCTATGCTAAAGAAATGCCACAAGTAACAAAAACAACATCAAAAAGACATTTCAAAAGCATGATAATCACCTATTCCATGTTGGATTGGTGTCACATGTGCTAGTGACCCTTTCCCAACCCTTGATCAAAGCTCAAGATGATAAAATGCAAATGGAGATGATGGAGTGAAATGGACAAGATCAAATCCCAAATGAAGAGAGTAACCTTGCATAAAATTGTGGATCCTATGAATGAGGATTAAGCCTTCTTTTATAGATTTTGTTGATGAGAGATTGGCCAAGATGGTGAATGTGGGACTAAAGATCCTCCAATGAGAAGATGACACTTGTCAAATGGTGAGTGGTTAATGGTTGTGCAAGATTTGGGAAGAGTGCCCATGAGAGGGAGAATTTGAATTCAAATTTTCCAATAAATTTGAGAGGGGGACAAGAAAAACAACAATAAATGCAATGTTTGACTTGTCATGTTGAGGGAAAATGAGTGTTTTAATAAATCAATAAAATTGATTTATTGTGCAAGTGGAGATATCTAGATAATGCAAGTGGGATGGTGATTTCATTTATCAGGTTAATTAGTAATGATGATTAGGTTGATTTAATGCTGATTAGGTGAGTTGACTCTTTAAGACTCTTGATAAATTTTTTATTTGAATTAGAAAAATGATGAATATGATTTAGGATTTGATTTAAATAAAGTCCTAATTTATTTAATTAAATGGATGATGCAAGATGAAGGTTGAATGATAATGTTTATTTGAATGGATGAAAATGCACTTGATTAATTGATGAATGGTCCTAATGCAACATCTAATTTGACTGAATCCGATCGAATGCATAATGTTAATTTTGCATGTCTACAATTATTATTCATTTTCTATTAGAATTACGACTAAAGTCCTGATTGATAGGCTGATTAAAAAGAATTTATAGCTTTCAAATGGTATCACATTTTTTGAATCCAAAACATGCGTCACATTCTATGCTTCACATACTATAGGATTAAAAAAAAATGAATTTCATAAAGTTTTGACCAAGTTAAGGTGGTCATACAAAGTTTTATATTTTTAAAAGTTTAATGAAAAAATTCATAATTAATTATTTTACTAAAAATTACAAAAAAAATATGCATCACATCTAGACATGAGTCTTCTACTTATATCTAAAATATTATAAAAAATATTATCATTTTATTGTGGTTAGGGTGGCTGCATTACACCTACTTCTTATTTTTTCCTTGAAATTTAAGTACTACTCCATTGAAATTTCAAATTTTCACCAAATAGATTTAAAATAAATAAATAAACCTAGTAGTTTAGAAACTACATTCAATTTTCCATAGATTCTATTCTTACATATTTTTGAAATAATATAGATTTAACTTATTCAAATTTTTGCGTCAAGTTGCCTAACTTTGATTTTTCTGAATTTTCATTGCCACTTAAGGGCCTGTTTTTTCCATGATGATCCTGCACATACCCGATGGGTTTCCTAAACTTTTAATTTACACGTTAATGATTGATATCTTCAATCTTACTCCTAAATTAGAAAAGAACATGAAGGATTTAAGTCAAATTTTTTATTATGTGACATTACACACTACACACACACAAACACAATGACCATACATTGGAGTCTTAGGACACTAATGATAAGGATTCACTTCAATATACAACTAGCATTATAAAATCATAATAAAATAATTTTAAAAAGGTCGTTAATCCTCCAAGGGATGGTGCAACTCTAATCAAATTTCAAGTATTGTACATAGAGTGGGATGCTTATTATCCATTCATAAATCAATGTTAAAATACAAGTTGGAATTTATTTGACGGTAAAACACAACTTAATTGCATGTAAACACTAAGGATCCAAACTCAACTTAAGGTCCATATTATCTAGCTACTAAAATTAATATTGTTAGCTTGAAAGATAATAGTACCAAATTTTATACAAGAATAAAAATCATCAATTCTTTAATTTTCCATCAAATGACCATGTGACAATCTCTAGGACCTATTAGTATTAGTTCCAATGCTTAGTACCCCATGTGTCTACGAAAATTGAATAGGTTCAAAATCTAGGAGTTTACTATGAATAATGTATATAATGTATAAGTTGTGACCAACCTTTAATTCAATCATTTATGTAAGGGATTACATTTCACTTAATTTTGGCCACCATAAGATCAAGGCTGCTAAAATTCTAGGGATAATCTAATCATTCCACTTGGAAACCATCACAAGAAAGAATATTGTTTCATGGAGTGATGGCAAGGTATATAGACTTGGCCATCTATTATTCTCTACATCAAATTCTTATCAAGTATTGAATTAGTTATATGCCTTATTCATTTTATACATTATAGAGAGTTGGCTATCACACATAAGATCCACTAGACTTAAGCTAGTTGAATTCCTTCAACAAGATTTTATATATTGAATTAGCTAGACTTACATTTACATATATAAAGAACTACAACAAGTACAATGGGGTCAAGCACAAGTTAATAGTTGAAACACCTAAACAAGCCATCACAACCTAGCTATAACTATTATTACCATCATTCTACACTCATATAATGACCATCATTTGACATCTATAAATCTACTAAGATTATCAATATTGAACACAAGAGTGACCATGTATGTCTAGTCTCCCTTAATGAGTGGTTATAAAACATAATGGGGCCTTATGCAATTAATTATTTATTAGTTCTTCTTCCTAACATGCAAGACCTAGGGTGCTAATCACAAATGCATCCTTTTATTAGCTAATGTGCTTTAGCACAACATGCTAAGTACAAAAACTCATGGGAATTGATCAACTATTCAAAACTATAAGATATTAATTATTGCAACTATTGGATTTCTCCATACAACTTCTTGATTATGGGATTCTACCCAAGTGCATACCTCAATAAAGGCTTCACTAGATCCTTCATTCTCTTTCTTTCATAAATATTTTGAGTGATCAACACCCTTCTTAGACACAAATGTCATTAAATTAGTAGCATTTGTGACCAACCTAGATTAATACTTATATGGTTTCTCGATCCTTCATTCCTTAGATTTTATTTTTCAAGTTTGGAGGTTCATCAAATTATTTGAATTTCATCTAAGTTCTCTTCACGATCTTAAATTATTTCATTCTCTCAAGGTTTCTACCCATACAATTTCAATGGTTTGTAACCACTTATATGTTTTCAATTTCATCATGATATAATGTCATTGAGTATGCTTGCTGTATGTAGAATAACAAATAGACCTTTTATAATCTTGGTATTTTATTGTGGAGTGGGATCCACTTATTCTTTTGGAATATTTTGATTTTTCTTTGGAACCCATGTGGAAGTACTATCTTCAAATAAGGTGGTATTGGGATTGTTGAAAGTTGCTTCCTTATTCTTCTTTAGAGCATAAATATGAAATTATCCTTGTTTTCATATATATGGAGGAATGGAATTATCTTTCTCTTGCTTTATTGGTAGAGAGTAAGGGTTGTAAGTTGGTTTTTGTGCTTGGAAGCATTAGGAGGCAATGTACAAAGGGCTTCATCTGCTCCTTATTTTTCCTTTTTATTAACTTTAAATTATTTGTTCTTTGTCATAGATTCATTTGGTATACTTAATAAATTTGATCTTTGTATTCATAAGAAATAAATATTCGATGTTCCTTACTCTTACAATCATAACAAATGTCCTTGAGAGCATCCAACATAATTTTCACCTGTGAAGTGACTTGACTGTAAAATGTAATCATAATCATTTGAATCATGTGGAATATCTTGGAAATATTGTAATCATCATTAGAAGTGATACACAATTCTAAATGTAATCATTATAATTGCAATCATATAGAACAATATAATTTTTTTTATCAATATAGTAGGGTAGTGGAAAATGCCAAAACATATACCTCCCAACTAGGGGACACCATCAAAATATGTAAAGTATATAGACATGTATGTAGAGAACAAAGCTCCAAATATCAACCAATAATATTATATGGATTATCATCTAATAGATTGTTCTCGTCTTATTTATGTGATTCACAACCACCTTTAATGTTTTGAATTTTATCATGATATGATTTCATTGAATGTGCTTGATTTATGTAGAATATGAGAAAGACCCTTTGTAACATTGTTATTGTACTTATGGAGTTAGATTCACTTGCTCTTTTTTAATATTCCTTTTTTTCTTTGGAACTCATATGGAAGTAACACCTTTAAAAGAGGTGACAATGAGATTGTTGAAAGTTATTTATATATTATTCTTTGGAGTATAAGGAGGAAATCATCCTTGCTTTGGTACATATGAAGGAATGATATAATACTATTTATTCTTTATTGGTGGAGGGCATGATTTATAAGTTGGCTTTTGTGTTAGAGAAGTATTAGGAGGCAATGAAGAGGGCTTCATTTTCTCCTTATTTTCCTTGTTAATTTTTTCTTGAGTCTTTTGTTGCACATGCATTTGTTATAATTAATGAATTCTATCTATGGTTTCACAAGGAGCTTTTGTTTGATGTTCCTTACCTTTGCATTCATAACAATTTTTTTTGAGTGTGACAATATAATTTATAAGTTTGAAGTAGTTGATTTGAAAATAGGTACATATGCATCTCTCATCACTTTCACAAATTTCTCTTGACAAACACATTTTAGGCATTGATGCATCATAAATAGTATCCCATTTAATTATTGTAACTAAGATCTCCTAAGTAAAATAAAAAATATAGCCAATGAAGGAATGATATGGAAAAATTCATCTACCTCCTTAAGCTCCATGTTAAGAGAAAAGATAATACTCCCCAAAGTGTCCACAAGAATGTCATTGGTTATGTTTAGAGCAACACATAAATGTGTATAATTATCTAATGCTAAATTTTTAATTGTGTGAAATTATTTTATGCATATGTTATACTAATTGCCTAGATCAATGTGAATACCTTCACATTGTTGAACATGAAGAAAACCATGACCATAAAGTGGACCACAATAATTGTGGTTTTGGATATCCTCATAAAATGAAATAATTGAATGTACATAGCCTGAGGTGAAATTTTATGAGTAATAGCTATAAATATTTTTGTAAAAGTGTGGGAAGAGGAACAAACATGCTTTCTATCCATAAGGTCATTATTCATATGTACGTACATCATAGAATTAGTAGGATGATTGAATACCTATTAGTGCTCAATATTGTTATAATGTGTATGCAATGGAAAATATTAGCATAAATTTCAAATTTGGTTTTAGTGGAGCAACCAAAAAATTTCCCCCATCATTCACACCATAACACGAATCACATTACTATCAATGAGATCTATAATTTTATGCTTGAATACCATACAAGTATATGTATGGTGTTTGTTATCCCTATGAAAATTGTGGAAGAATTATTCATTATTTAACTCTTAATTAATCCTCTAAAGGAATCCAATAGATTAATGAAATCAAGGCTAACCAAATTATTATGAAAGTTTGAAGCACATTATCCAATGGTTTGCCAAGGTTTGTAAATTTTCTAGGCCCTTAATGTTTGAATGATACAAAATTAGATGTGGTAGACATTTGACTAGAACAAGATTTAGCCTTTTTCTTGTCATTTCCTTTTTGAAATGTTTTGTTCTTTTGACATCTTGAAGGGTTGGAGGAAGTTAGGGAGGCCCCATACTTCCAACCATTAGATTCAAATAGTTAAAGTTCAAGTTTTTTTACATGAACACACAAATTTTACCACATAAATATTGAAAGCTAATTCCATTGTCATTAGTAGACTCTTTGGGAACATTTAGTTAAATTTGTTAGTTGATTCTAAGCCCATATGGACATATAAGGGTTGTAAGAAAGTGGTGGCTATCTTGTCAAAATAATGGATAGAAATAGGAGCTAAGGATTACAAATTCAAGGGCATAGTACTTAGGGTTCATGGATATAGTTTAGGTAAGACTTTATCTTCATATGCAATATCTAGACATGTATCATTGAAAGCTCATAGGAAAACATTGTGACCACCTTTTCCATAATATACTCAAATATAGCTACAAGAAAGCCAATGAGAAATGGGTGTTTAACAACCTTAAATGCAAAAGGTGTGCAATGTGGAGGATTATATGTAATAGAGTTAGAGCTACAGTTTTCTTCTTAAGTTGAGCAAACTACTTCACTAGTGTATTGAAGGTTTAAAAGTCCAAGTAGTAGTGGTATGATAAGTATGGGAAAAATGAAGTATGTCTAAAGAGAGTGAGAGGTAAAAGGGAATGATTTGGTAGTGTAAGGAAAAATCACACTCTAAATGCATAGTTTCCATAGGATGTCAGGCCAACAAATGGTAGAAGGAATAGTGGTAGTACTTCTATGAGTGTGAGTAGACACTATTCAATTTTAAACTTAGATCTCTAACTTGAACATAGATCATCACAATTTAATAACATCACAAGTCACACACATAATACACATCTAAAAATAGTTATTTCACTAATTTCAACCTAAACATATACCTTATCTAAACCTTCCTCAACTCCCTTAAACTCAGAGTAGTTGCAACTACCTCTGAATACCCCTCTATCTGTTATGCTTTGATGGATGTCCATACCCTGTTCCAAAGCTCCCATTTGGCATAGGCTGAGAAAGGTTGTAGTGTCTAGCTTTACACCTACCAATTGCATTTGGTTGCAAAGTCTCTAAATCCTTTTCAAAAAATCCATTTTGTTAATATCCTGCCATTAGGGCATTCCATGAGAACATGTTTCTTTGAGGCATTATGTCAAATAGTTCACGTGCCTAGTTCCACATTTTGCATATCTTGCAATCACGACATTCTGTCAAACAGTTTGCGTGCCTTGTCTATGCTTACAATTTCTGCATACATCTCTAGCAGTGCAGTTGCAGCTACAACATCTGACAAAATCCCTTTATCTATGATGGATGTCCATACCCTGTTTCAAAGCTCCCATTTTCACACAGGCTGGGAGGATGTTGGAAAAGGTTGCAGAGTTTGGATTTACACCTACCAAACACATTTAGATGAAAGATTCTAAATATAACAAGTCAAATTATACAGTCTAATAAATTTTAAAATTATAATATTGTGTAAAATTGAAAAATAGTTCACATATAATCAAATTTCAGACTTGTTGAGATCCAATGCATATCTCAATGCTCTTATACAAAAATGAAAATTAGTGAAATTTTACTTTGTTTGTTATATTTTTCTAAAGCATGATGATGGAAACAAAAAATATATCATAATCTTTATAGAAAAATTAATGATTACCAATATTTAATTCAAGTGATCAACATATAACAAGCTTTGGTTAAAGATTCTTCATTAGACATTTGTGTTAGAATAATTTTTGAGAAAATAGAAAAGTGGGATGTGTGCATGATGACTATTGAATTACTTTTACAAGTAGAGGAGTCTCAAAAGACAATGCAAGAATGCCTAAGGCTATATGGATGTAGTTTTCTAGTTAATGACTCTAATGAAAATAATAAAACATCAAAACATAAAATTATGTTTATTTTGGTACCCACGTGTTAACTCACAAGAATATGAAACAAACAAATAATCTAAATTAGTTAAACACAAGTTATTTGAGGCACTCCTTAGTTGATCCACTACAAGGAAGACGTTTAACTTCTAGTCAAGTCAGCCAAACAAGGAACTCCATGGATTTGTTGCTCTACACTAGAGAAAATTGATTACATAGTAATATAACTAAGAAGGAAAACAACTCATAAAATCATTATTGTGCATAAAGCTTTCTATGCATTAATATCTTAAAATATTAGAATTAAATAATGATTTCCTAAAAATGTAGATCATGAGTCTTTTTGAGAATAAAAATTCTAGAAACCTATACAAATTTAAGGTTTTAGCTCCACATCATGAAACATGATGCCAAATCAACATGCTTTTTGCCGGGGGTGTCCAAAAAGACCCCCAAACAAGAGAGACTAGTAGTTGTCCATCGAGTCATGTTTTATTGGTGCATTGATGTGGAATTAAATGATTTATTACTTTCTTAGATCTAAGGAATACATTTTATTCAATTATGAGTACTTGTGGGGTAAACCCACAAAACTGGTTTACAATTCCATTGAGGAAGGAAAAATTGATTTTTGGATGGAAAACACTTTAGGGGGTTCACTAGAACTAGGAGGGTTCAATAGAAATAGGGGGTTCGAGCGAACCCCCCTTTAATGGGTTTATTTTTTAATTGCATTAAAGGGGGGTTCGAGCAAACCCCCTGGTTCTAGTGAACCCTGGTTCACTAGAATCCCCCTTCTCCCCCTTTGACACCAAAAATCTTTAGAATTTTTCCCTTCAAAGCTCAAGTTGAGGATGAAAAAGGAGACTTCATAGATCCAATTGGATGATGGTAGTCCTTGGAACAAGCTATCCAACGAATACAATTTTAATATGTTTTGGTTTTATTCTGTATTTGTTTTTTTAGTTTGATTAAACATAGGTTTTTCACCGAAAAATCAAGCTCTTGTTCTGCACATGTGGAAAAATAGCAGATTATCAATTTTTTTTTGAAAAATATCAGTGCACTAGATATTGATGTCCTTGATCCAATATATATTTTTTTAATTTTGATACATACAAAAAAAATTATGTTGTATACAGTCTGCCTATGTCTGAATTGTAATTGGTTTGACTTCAAAACTTGATTAAGGAAAAAAATTCAATAAAGCACTATGAAACCAAATGAAAGTGTTACATATTGTAGTTACAAATCTATTTTTTTTTTTTTTTAAAGAATTTTATCCTTCATGGAAAAAAAGTTATGTTGTATAGGGTGAGCATCACTCCTTAAAAATGGTTTTTACTAAAAAAAACTAGTTTTCGAAGGAGATGGAAAAAGAAGTGCAATTTGATTCCAAATTGTTTGAAAAAAATATATTTAGAATCTACAGAAAAAATGTCACAAATCACTAGTTTGCATCATCTTCAAATTCCTCACGGTTTAGCTACTATAGGTGCCCGAAAGTGAAGATTTAGTTAGAAAAAAATAGTTCAGTGTCCAGTTTGGCCAAAGATTGTAAACCGGTATTGTGGGATCACTTCGACATGATCAACACTAGCAACTTTAAAGTCACAAAAATAGTGTTATACTACTAAAAGTATAAATTCTATAACAACTACTATAACATGAGAATGAATCTAAATGACCACCAAAGTACTTGTAGGATTCATTCCTTGTGCTTACTCTTTGACCAAAATTAATGCTAGGAAATACAATTTGAAAAAAGTAAAACCATATTATTTGAGAAACAATATTCAACCAAGAACAAAAGTTGACCATATAGCAAGAATAAAAAGCATCAACATGTGTTGTATCTTATAATGTGTTGGTGATCCAAGATGTAAACTTGAAATCCCTAAGGTTGGATAGTCTCCCAAGTGCCAAGGGTGTCAAACTTGGGAAAACCTATGTTTAGGTTGGGTAATTAAGGGAAAATTATTGATGTGGGTAGGACCTCTTTCAATTTTGGTTTTGTAATACCAAGAGAGCAATCCCTAAGGTGTTGAATTATATGATATTATTGGAATTGAAAATTCACCATTCCATAAACCATACCCATTGCATAATGTACCCCTATTTTGGTTGTCACAATATACCTACATGTTGGTCTAGAAATAAAAAAGCTACGCAACTTTATATAGCAAAAAATTCCTAGCATGTAGAGTGTAAAATACTAGTGAAAAACCCCTATTATTGATATATGCACTTATATAAGAAAATGTGGAAAAAGTAATACAAGATAATTGAAAGAAAGGGATTATGATTGTTTTGTTTTAATGTGTTGGGGTGATGAGAAATTGAATCATTAGAAAATAGTGCCAATTCTAGTATGGCAATAGAGTCACAAATTTATTCAAAATATGTAATGATTGAGACCTTAATATGACATCTTAATAAATGTTTCATTGAAGACTATACCCATTAGAACACATAAGTAAACTAGGTTCTACAAATACATCCAAAGAAATAATAGAATTTTTAAAATATTAAATGAATCTACTTGAAAATATATGGTCAAACCTAAACATTTCCTTTATTATTTATAAAAATACACCATGTGCAAAAGCTTTATTGGGGTTTTATAATCATTTGGTTGGCCAATTGATCACATAAACATCTATAAATGAACACAATACCAATGGAGACTCTAAATCAAGGTCGGTTCCACAATTTACAATCATTCTTTAGAGATCATAATAAATTCATTACAAATTTGGGATGAACTTAGATCATCAAAATAAAAAATATATATTTTCCCTTTACTAGAGTTAAAGTTCCCTAGTTGCCTAAAAGTGTATTCTTCTTAGTTCTCCAAATTAATTTTCTCATCCCCTTAATAATGAAAAATGAAGGTCCTTATATACACTATAGGTTGTGTTAGAGTGGCAAATGTGCAAACTTGAAAAAAATTCTAAAAAATATGTGACCTTAGAAATTGCAAGGGGTGCCCATATCTCCACACCATATTTTTCATCATTTTGGTACTTTAAATATGACTCAATCGTATCTATCTATACCCATAAGGCATGAAGAGCCACCCTCCTTTCAATTGCAAGACTTCTAGACATTAATAGAATCCAAAAAATTTGGGAGAGTACGTGGAATAAGTGTTGGCACTTAGGGAAGCCTTGGCATAAAAATCTTGACATCCTAGTGCCTAAGGGTATATGAATGTAGTTTTCTAGTTAATGATTCTAATAAAAATAATAAAACATAAATTAAATATAAAATTATATTTATTTGGTACCCACATGTTTAACACACATGAATAGGAAACAAACAAATATTTAATCTAAACTAGTCAAACATGAATTTTTTAAGACAATCCTTAGTTGATCCACTACAAGGAATATTTTCAACTTCTAGCCAAGTTAGTTAAACAAGGAACTCCATGTATATATTGCTCTATTCTAGAGAAAATTGATTTCATAGAAATATAACATAGAATAAAAAAACTCATAAAATTATTACAATCATTACCACATAACACTAATTTTATAATAATATTTTTCTTATTATTGAAATATATGCGTAGATATTTCTATGCATTAATATCCTAAAAATATTGCAATTAAATAATGATTACTTGAAAATGTATCATGAGTCTTTTTGAGAATAAAAAACTCTAGAAACCTATACAAATTTAAGGTTTTAGGTCCACATCATGAAATCTAATCCTAAATCAACATGCTTTTTGTTGGGGTGTCCAAAAGCATTCCCAAAAAAGGGTAGATTGGTAGTTGTACATTAAGTCATATTTTATTGGTGCACTGATATGGCATCAAATAATTTTTTGCATTCTTAGATATAATATTCAATTATGAGTACTCGTGATCGACATTAACAACTTTAAAGTTACAATTACATACTACTAAAAATATTGGATATTAAATAAATAAATGCTATCACAACTACTGTAACATGCAAATGACTTTGAATGACCACCAAAATACTTGTAGGATTCATTCCTCTTGCTCACTCTTTGACCAAAACCAATGTTAGACAATACAATTTGAAAAAAGTAAAACCATATGATTTGAGAAGCAATCTCCAACCAAGAAAAAAGTTGACCACATAGGAAGAATAGAAAGGATAAACATGTGTTTCATATTACAACGCGCTGGTGACTTGAGATGTAAACCCAAAATCCCTAAGGCTAGATAGTCTCCCAAGTGCCAAGGGTGTCAAACTTGGGAAGAGTATCAAAAAACTTGTCTAGGTTGGAAAATTAAGGGCCAATTATTAAGGTCGGTAGGACCTCCTACACTTTTGGTTTTGTAATACTAAGGGGGGAATCCCTAAGGTGTTGAATTATATGATATTATTAGGATTGAATAGTCACCTTGCCATAAACCATAGCCATTGCACAATGTACCCATATTTTGGTTTCCATAGTGTACCCACATGTTGGTTATACTTACAAAGCTATGCACCTAAGTTATATAAAAAAGTCCTATCATGCAGAGTATGTAAAAATACTAGTGAACAACCTCTATTGTTGTTATCCATTCATATATGAAAATATGGACTTGAATTACTACAAGATAATTGAAATAAAATGATCAAATGATTGTTTTGTTTTAATGTGTTGGGGTGATGAGAAGTTGAATCATTAAAAAAATAGTGCCAATTATAGTAGGGTAATATAGTCATGGATTCATTCAAAATATGTAGTGATTGAGATCTCGATGTGACTCCTTAATGAAGGTTTCATTGAAGACTAAATCCCTTAGAACAAATAAGTAAACTAGGTTCTTCACATGCATTCAAAGATTTTAATAATTTTTTTTAGAATATTAAATGAGTCTACTTAACAATATATGAGCATACCTAAATATTTCCTTTATTATTTGTAAAAAGACACCATGCAAAAGCTTTGTAGGTTTTCTATAATCATTTGGTTGGCTAACTGATCACATATACATCTATAAATAAACACAATTCCAATGGAGACACTAAATCAAGGTTGCTTCGACACTTTATAATCATTCTTTAGAGATCATAATAAGTTCATTACAAATTTGGGATGAACCTAGAGATCATGAAAATAAAAAATATATCTTTTCCCTTTGCTAGAGTTGAAACCCTAGTTGTCTAAAAGTGCATTCTTCTTAGTTCTTCTCCAAATTTATTTTTTCATCTACTCAATAATGAAAAATGAAGGACCTTATACCCAATATAGGTCATGTTAGTGTGGGAAACATGTACACTTACAATTTTTTTTAAAAAATATGTGACCTCAACAATTGTAGGGATGCACATACCTACACATCATATTTTCCATCATTTTAGCACTTTAAATTATATGACTTAGTCATATCTATCTATACCCACAAAGCATGGAGAGCCACCCTCCTTTCAATTGTAGGACTTATATACATTAATAGAATCCATAAAAGGTGGGAGAGTAGGTGGAGTAAATTTTTGTACCTAGGAAATCCTTGACATAAAATATTGACATCCTGGTGCTTGGCCTAGGTTTCAAGTTTTGGGAGGAACCTAGAATTGAAACTTTGAATTCATATATGTAGGGTTTGTGTGTTGTGGTGAAAATGGAATTCGAGAAGCAAAAAAGGAAAACTAGGTGATGGGAGGGGGGAAGCAATTTAGGACTATAACTTGAGGTTCTAGGTTTTAGTAGGGGCCCGAAGTCCAACATGAATGAATGCATTTAACAAGTATGGAGCTCACATCCAAACTTCCCATTTTAACTAAGTTTTCTTTCACTATCCATCTTATTTATCATCAGAGGAAAACTAGGAAATCATAACCTTGGTGGAGGTTCCTAGTTCTCTATTCTTGAGTAAGCTCCAACAATTTTTTTTCACCCTTATGTCTTCATGTAAAAAAACACTAGCTCTAAGAACCATCACAAGCACTCTCTTAGTAAATTTTAAGTTGTTATGGATTCACTTCCCAACAAGAAATTTTCAATTGTGTTAGTATTTAGGGATTAATTGAGAACTTGGGAACTCATTACTCATCAAGAGTCTTGTCAGGACTTAAACACCTATTAGAAACTTCAACCCTAATGCAACCAAACAAGCCATTAACATTATTTTTTCATTATTGCTAAAATAAGAATTGCTTCAAAACCACACTATTGCATTATTCCTCCTTGCCCTACAATGAAATAAAAACACCCTCATATCTAAAAATCCAAAAATGTAAAAAATATAAAAAATTACCATTTTTTATAGTTTTTGGTAATCAATTTGCCATTTTTGGTATTTTTGCATGTCTATCGCTTTGAGCTAATTTTTTTCCAAATATCTCCCTACCACTCTGGTGACACTAAATTTTAACTTACAATTCAAATTGGAAGCATGAGTTCCAAATTATTAAATAAACAACTTTCTAAAAAACTTGAAAAAACACTAAAAGCTTATTTTAAGGGCCCAAATGAAATAATTTGGCCCCGAAAAAGTGTCGAAATGACCATTTACTAAATTGAGCTCTCAAAAATCTAAAAACTCCTCATAACACATCTCCTCATAAAATTTCAGCCTAAACGAACTTCCAAGTCAAATGTTATGACTCCAAGAAGCCTTTGCAACAAAGCCTATCAAGAACTCCATAAATTTCCAAAGCCATCTTAAATGTTCGCTAATCACTTCCCTTATTACCTTCCTTTGTTGATCTTTTTGACCACCCTTAATTTTCTTAAACTAAGGAATTGGGGAAGATGACACCTAGATACCCTAAAAACCACACAATTTCTACTATTATGTTGAAGCAATGACATACAACCCAAACACCTTGATAAAAACACCCAAAACACATAATTGTTGGAATTCATATATCAAATATCCTTCATTGGATGAGGTGGGTGTGATTTTTCCAATGAGGTCGAGTCCCCATTGTGAGAAAGGCCATGGTGTGACGATCGGATGGAGCTCTTGAGCTGGAGCATGGATGAGATCCCCATGTTGCTGACATTGTAAACACC
>VDFB02129541.1:0-39463 GCA_007258455.2 Sequoia sempervirens | reverse complement strand
TCTGTAGCTACTCCAAAATCCTCCATGACTTTAGGAATGCCCACTGATTTAACTGAGTCACCAGAAATAGGATTACCTTTGCTGTTTGAGGATACTAATGTCCTTATGATTAGCACCTTGTCTTATGAGTCTGAAAACCAAAGCAATGAAATCCGATTGGTCTATCCCCAACTGATTGATTACGACCAACGAGGACCACCAATTCTTGACATGTTTGAAAACGATGAGGCGCTCTCAGAATTCATGGGACTTAGGGATGACATTCCATGTGGGGATCATAAGGAAAGTTTTATCATAGAGCTGGATACACATGCATACTATGGAGAAACAATTGAATCCCTCAGTCGCAAAAATAAAGAATTGAGAATAATCTCCAAGTCCTTGAGTGAAAACCACCTTGTGGCACTCTCCGACTCTAAAAAAGTAAAAAGAAAGGACGCATCCAATGGTGAAAACCTCTCTGGGGCGCCTGAGGATGGGGGATTCAATCTTCCTCTTACAGCTATACACCAAGAAAAGTCAGCTATGCTAGCAGAAAAGTGCAACCCCATCAATCTGGGAACACAAGAAACTCCTCATATTACATTCTACGCTGAGTCATTATTATGCAAAGAACAAGAGGAGTTGGCTACCTTCTTAAAGGAGAGGAAGATAAAATTTGTGTGGACCTATGCTGATATGCCAGGATTGGATCCAGAGGTAGTGGTTCATCACTTGGCAGTCTATCCTGAAGCTAAACCTGTAAAACAGAAGTTGAGAAAGATGCACCCACAGATTGCTCTATTAGTCAAGATGGAACTCCAAAAACTACTAGATGCGGGATTCATATGAACGATCACCTACCCTGAGTGGGTCTCTAATCTAGTACCGATTTCAAAACCAACTGGGGGCATAAGAATCTGTACAGACTTTAGGGACTTGAACAAGGCTTGCCCAAAAGATGATTTTCCGTTGCCTAACATTGATATGATTGTAGACATGACCGCGGGGCATGAGATGCTTTCCTTGATGGATGGATTTTCAGGCTATAATCAGATAAGAATTGCAGAGGAAGACCAACATAAAACATCTTTCACTTGTCCTTGGGGCACATACTGCTGGAACGTAATGCCATTCGGCTTAAAGAATGCCGGGGCCACATACCAAAGGGCCATGACACTAATATTCCATGACATGATCCAAAAAATAGTTGAGGACTATGTTGATGACATCCTGGGAAAATCCAAAAAGAGGAAGGATCATATATCGGTCTTGAGTGCTATCTTTGACAGACTAGAAGAATACAAGGTTCGTTTGAATCCCAAGAAGTGTGTCTTTGGCGTACAATCAGGAAAGTTGTTGGGCTACATAGTGTCAATGAGAGGCATTGAGATTGATCCGGAAAAGGTGAAAGCAATACTTGAAATGGAAGCTCCTAGGACATTGAAACAACTGAGAGGTCTCCAAGGCAGGCTTTAGTCAATTCGCAGGTTCATAGCACAATTAGCAGACAAACAAATCCCTTACTCTCACTTACTCCACAAGGGGGTAACATACAAATGGAATGAAAAATGCGAACAAGCCTTCAACAAAATCAAGGAATATTTGTTAACACCTCCAGTACTAAGGCCTCCAATTCAGAACAAACCATTGATCCTTTATATCTCAGCAACTGCAGCAGCCCTTGGTGCTCACCTAGCACAACATGATGAAAATGGAATAGAAAGAGCCATATACTACATCAGCCGTACAATGGTGGGCCATGAGTTAAACTATACATTCATTGAAAAGCTTGCCTAGCAGTGGTGTTTACATCCCAAAAATTCAGACACTACATGTTGGCACACAAGATCAAACTCATAGCTAAAATTGATCCCTTAAAGTATCTTCTTTCAAAGGAAATGCTACGGGAAGAATGGCCAAATGGGTAATGATATTATCAGAATATGACATTGAGTATGTGGAGCGCAAGGCAATCAAGGGACAGGTCATTGCAGACCAACTGGCAGATGCACCTATCTATGCAGAGAACCCACTTGTTTCAAAATTTCCAGATGAATCCATTTTCAACATTGACATAGCTACTCACTAGAAACTATACTTTGATGGCTCCTACACACAACATGGGTCAGGAGCTGGTATCTTCTTCATCACTCCACAAGGGGATTGTATACCAAGATCATACAAACTAGCATTCCCTTGTACCAACAACATTGCAGAATACGAGGCTTTAACTATAGGTCTTAGGATAGCAGTACAGTGGAACATTATGACATTGAAGGTATATGGAGATTCACAGCTTATCATAAATCAGGTGAACAATGAGTACCAAACAAAGGATGATAAGCTAACTCCATACAAAAGGATGGTGGAAAATCTCAAGGAATCTTTTGTTGACATCACATTCGAGCAAGTACCAAGAACCAACAATAGAGCAGCAGACGCAATGGCAACTATTGGATCACTCTTAGAGATCCCTCAAAATGTTCCAAAATACGACTTCTTGGTAGAGCAGCTTCTCGTACCAGCATTCAAGGTACCAGAGTCAGAATTTGTGTGCGAAATCGTTGGTCCAAATGATCAGTGGTACCAAGACATTTACACATACCTTAGGATAGGTATCATTCCCGCCGATTTGCGTTCAAGCCTTAGACGAACCTTTATCAAGAAAGCATCTCGGTTTGTCATTTTAGGAGAAACCCTTTATCGTAGAAGCATAGAAGGAACCTTACTAAGATGTCTTAACCCTGAGGAGGCTTCGGCTGCCCTAACTGAGGTGCACAACAACATCTGTGGTTCTCATTCGAGTGGCATGACCTTGTCTAAGAAATTGCTGAGGAGTGGGTATTACTGGCCTACCATGGACAGAGAGGCACATGAATACGTCAAGAAGTGTCTACAGTGTCAGCAACACGGGGACCTCATCCATGCTCCAGCTCAAGAGCTTCATCCAATCATCACACCATGGCCCTTTTCACAGTGGGGACTCGATCTCATTGGAAAAGTCACACCCACCTCATCCAACGGCCACAAATTCATTATAACTGCAACTGAGTACTTCACCAAGTGGGTTGAAGCCATACCTATGACCTACATAACAGGAAAGCAGATCTCAAAGTTCATCCTGAACTATCTCATATGCCACTATGGTGTCCCACAAGCCATTATCTCAGATAATGGGACACCATTCAAAAATCAGGAAGTCCGTGACCTATGTGATAAGTTCAAAATCCAACATCGCTTTTCCACCCCGTACTATCCCCAAGGCAATGGCCAAGCCCGAAGCTACAAATAAAACCATCCTCAAAATCCAGAAAATAGTCAATGGCGTGGGTACGTGGTAGCATTTACGCTTAATCACGCCCTTTGGGCTTACGAAGCGACATCCGCTTGCGGTGCCACACCATTTTTCGGTCTCTGGATGGGGAGGCCATCTTGCCCATTGAAGTTGAGCTACCATCCCTCAGAGTATCATTGCAAAACCTCATCACGGACGAGGAGTATCGAGTTTCAAGACTGAACGAGCTGGAACTGTTGGATGAGTGACGTCTGGATGCTTTAAACCATCTGCAAGTGTATCAGAATAGACTCAAAAGGAGCTGCAACAAGAAAATCAGAAGCAGAACTTTCCAGGTTGGAGAATTGGTGCTAAAAGAGAATCAGAAGAATGTCTTGAACCCAAATGGCAAGGGCAAGTTTGAACCCAACTGGCTGGGACCCTTTGTCATCACAGCAAGCTACAAATTAGGGGCATATCAGTTATCAACACCCGAAGGGGAACCCTGAGGAGCCAATAGATAGCTCCCATCTCAAAAAGTTTTATACCTAAATCTTTCAAGGTATAGAACCAAAAAAATCAAAAAATCATAAAAAGTCCACGAAAAATGGATTACTTGGTAGAAAACACGGCAAAGAAGCGTCTTGGTGACAACAAAAAATCAAAAAATCAAGAGAAAGCGGTAAAGAGAGAAAAATCGTCCTCTAGAGTGAAAACCACTTCGGTGGCACTTTGGACAAGTACCTTGGTGAAAACCTGGCAAACAGGCACCTTGTGTAAATAAGCACTCTCCATCCATCTTGGTCTTCGTGACTTGCTTTGCATCATTCACTCACCCATCACATATCATCGCATTTCACCCTTCCATCCGCATCTGCACCATAGCTTGGTCTTGCATTTGTGTCATGATTCCTTGTAGAGCTACTCGGCCCACTTAAAAGGTCAGTTTGTCCTCCCTATATGAGGAGTAGTCTATGCATGCGGGGTACGCGTTCTCTCATCGGTCCGAGATTAGATTATGCTTAAAAGTCCTGAAAATTAGAAATCCAAAAATCACCAAAATCACAAAATCAAAAACAATCAAAACATATCAAAATCCAAAAACAAGTCAAAAGTCAATCAAAAATTCAAAAACAAGGTCGTCTTGTCGAACTACGTCGTCTCTGAGCTTGAACGTAGGCAAGGTTGATCTTTGATCATTCCCCGAGACATTTAGGTCAGTCCTATAGGAGTCTGTCATAATAAACTGACATTTCATCATGTATATCTTCATTTTGTAAATGGGTCAGAGTTGTCCGATTCGAACTATGTGGTCTCGAGCTTGAGCGTAGGCAAAATTGATCTTTGATTGTATCCCCTAAGACATTTAGGTCCAGTCCTATAGGAGTCCATCATAAGAAGCTGACATCTCATCATGTATATCTTCATCGTAAATGGGTCAAGTCGTCCCGATTCGAACTTCGTGGTCTCTAGCATTATATAGCATTAGGCAAAGCTCATCTATTGACCCATTTAAAGGCCCTAGGATAGGTCTTTAGGTTAGTCTCTTGGTCAAAATCTCATAAAATCTCAAAACATTGGAAAATTGAAAATCAAAACATTTGAAAACATTTGAAAAATACCAAAAACTGCTTCAAAACATTGCAAAACTCAAAACATCCAAATATTTGAAAAAATCCATCCACTTCATCTCACCTTTCATAATAATCAATCATCCATAATAAATCGTCATCACCCCTCAACCTTTGGTAAAATAGTCGGAAACAAGTCTAGCAGTCAAATGTGAAAACCTAAACTGTCAAAATCTCAAGTATAGGTCAGTCAGCAAGCAAGTTGGTCAACTCTTTTCTTATCAATAGCATATAAATCATAAATCAATTTCATCATCGTTTGATAAAAGCATGTCCTAGGATCCGTTCCGACAATGGGCACTTTTATCAAACCAACCACTTTGGGTAAACGAAACGACGTGTCATTAACATGTCCTAGGATCCGTTCTGACAATGGACATTATCTTTTGGCAATAAGTTTCGGCTCCCATCTTTCGAAACATCATTTCTCTTGGCTAACGGTACGAAGAACATTAGTTTGTTTGCTCACTTACTTTATCTTGTTTGATTTATCTCATTGTGCTCATTCCAAGGACCTCTCGATGATGTCCGAACGAAGGATTTAGAGAGATAGGAATGGGGCAACGATCATTATCTTTTGTCTGCTGTGCTTGTTGGATATCTTTGTAATATAACCTTGGTCATGCGTGCTTTTGTTTAGTCTGTAGCGAGGGTGTTTTAAGTTTCTTGTTGACCACATAGAAAGGCTCGCCTTCCTATGTTTTGGTCCGAGATATTTGAAATATTTGAACTATTTTCTAGACAGGGTTCCGTATGTCAGGTGTGAACAAGAATACTCCTATCCGATTTGTTGAGTCAAAGTCCATCACACTAGGTACAACGCCATCCTGGTTCTCGATACCTTGATGCATCGTACTGCGTGTATTATCAAACATAAGGAAATCTGCCCTTTGAAAATCCCAACTCCACGAAAGTAGTCATCACCATTTGCATGATCATCTCATTCTTTCATTCTTCTATCACATTCTTCTATCTTTACTAACATTTCTATCCCAGTTGGTACATGAAGCTACCCACAGCTAATGAATGTCCATTCATCTACATCAACCACTCCTCTCGCATTTTATCGCGATTTTGATTGGCAATTGGCATTCCCATTCAACATCTCGAGGGGGCAATATACCAGTGCAATTCTTCTCACTGGGGCAATAGTGGGGCATTCGAAAAATTAGAATTTTTTTTGATTTTGATCATGACAAGATCATTCTTTGAATCAATGCAACAAGTACATTGCTTCAAAGAGGGGCAAAATGTAGACATACAAAATGTACAAGTTGACATTGCACATCTAAGTCTGACTACCGACATCATTTCATCCTAAATCATTCCCCGACCTAACCATTTAATTGAATATCTTTATTTGATTAAATTCATTTGTTTTCTTCTCTTAATTAAACAAATCATGTGTTTGATTAAGTCTCTTAAATCATTCTCCATCTCTTTTAATTAAATAATTAATTTTATTTAATTAAATCTCTAAAGTCTATCTATTAAATTGAATAAATTAAAATCTTATTTAATTTAATCTTACTTCAATCTCTTTAATTAAATAATCAAAACATATTTATTTAATTAAACTCATTAAATCATTTCCTCTCTTGTTTGATTTAAATTAATCCAAAAATCTAAGTCAAAATAAGTCAAACTTCCTAATCTTCATTAAATTGATCAAATCTTGATTAAATCTAATCTAATCTTCAAAATCCTCTAGCTTTTCCCACTTGCACAAATAAATCAATTTATTGATTTATTAAATCTTCATTTTCCCTCAACAAAGCATCTTTTGGAGGAATATTCTTCTATTTCAAATTCAAAATTTGAATGACATGTCCTTCCAACATGTCATTTACTCTCTCTTACAAGTCCTTCCAACAAGGCATTTACTTCTTCTTACATGTCCTTGCCTTGGGCCAAGTGGCATTTAATGCAATTTTCTTTCCCACTCTTACATGTCTTTTCTCAAAATTCAAATTCAAAAAATGCATTTATTGGCACATTTGTCAAAACTTGCACATTCCTCACCCAATCACATTTGGACAAGTGGCATTTTTCCATTGGCCAAATCTTTATCCCACATTGCTCTATTTTGGCTTTGTTTCCATTTCAACATTCTATAAATAGAATGCTTCACCATGCATTTTATCATCCACAATTATGCAAAGTTATTATGCACAAATATCTCTCAAATTCCATCCATCTTCTTAACTAGTTTATTGCAGATTTTGGAGCTCATTGAGGGACTTATCAAGTGGATCAATCATCTTCAATCAACATTTTCATTCAAGGAGTTGGGAAAGGGAAAATCTCCACACACCTATTTGCACCAACTCCCCCATGGGATCAAGTGTTTGCATGCTAAATTAGGATTTCATATTTCCATTATGTTCTTCATTGTTTTCTTTGTTTTATTTCCTATTTTTAGCTTTGTGAATGGATTTCATGGGGAATCCTTGTTCATGCTTACAAAATAACTCTCTAACATTGTTTGTTGTTGTGTTTTTGTAGGCACTTCAATTAGTTCACCTTACATATTTTTAAATAATATAGAATGCTTATTCAAATTTTTACGCCAAGTTTCCTAACTCCATTTTTCTAAATATTTTGCCATAAGGGCCTATTTTTTCCATAATAATCCTGCACATACTTCTCTCAATTGTCATGTGTTTCTACAATTTGGATCTTCCTTTATTTTATTTCTTCTTATCCTTCTTCTTTCCTTTCTCCTTGGGTCTACCATGGACCATGAGAGCCTCCTTAGTCGATTCTATTGATTTTATTCACATCTTCTCAGAAAACAAAGATGCAACCACATCATCCATCTTGAAAGTGGTAGTGGTACTTCCAATGGACATAACAAGGTGATCCCAAAAATTTGGTAATTAAAAAAACAATTTCATACAAAGATTGTCCTCCTCCATCTTCACACCAACATAGGACAACTAGGTAAAGAGAATATTAAATGATTTTAAATGATCTACAATAGATCCTCCATCCTCCATCATCAAATATTATAACTTCTTTCTAAGGAAAAAATTATTTACTATGGATTTATCTTGATAAATTTGAGCAAATTTCTTCCACAAAGTTGTAGTTGTTTTCTCCTCGTGAACATTTAACTGGAAAAAGTCAAACAAATAGATTCTTATGAGAACCTTAGCTTTTTTATCCATTTGATCCCAATCTTCCTTTTTCATGCCCATTAGAATAGAACCAGATACCATGATCCATAAATCTCTATCCAAAAAAAGTTCATCCATCTTGAGTTTCCACAACTCAAAGTTGCCTCCGTTGAATTTCTCTTATTCAAACCTCCTAGATGTTCTAGCCATCTCTCCTACAATAAAGATTTCAAACCCTTTGCACAAGGTCTCACTTAAACAAAGATCAGTACAAAATCCCTCTA
The DNA here is from genome assembly GCA_007258455.2 of Sequoia sempervirens. NCBI lineage: Eukaryota > Viridiplantae > Streptophyta > Pinopsida > Cupressales > Cupressaceae > Sequoia > Sequoia sempervirens. The sequence goes on along the minus strand of VDFB02129541.1, from coordinate 31,173 downwards.
CCTAACAAGTAGAATCAAAGGTGATCAAGCTTTGATACCAACTGAAAGGAAGAAAGGTATGCAAAAGTGCTTCCTAATGTTGATCTAAGAGGAGAGATATATAGTTTTCATTATTTTACACTTACAATAAAAGATGCATAATAGGAATATTATTAAAATAATAGCACATGCATGTATCAAAATCTCACAACATAATATATACATGGGGAAAACTATTTTGGGTGAAATAACTTGCACTCCAAAACTTGCACAATTCATTATCCAATCAACAGTGATTACAACACACTTGCAATGCAAGCTATTTTAGGAATATAAAAATGTTGAATTCTAGAGCTATTTTGACAACATAATGATACCTACAAATTATAGCATACTAAATGCACTCCAATACATTGAATATATAGACAATACAAGTATGAAGGTAGCTTCTAGAGAAAGCTACAAGAGATTGGCACCAAAATCCACTTGGTACATTTTTCCACCACCTCCAAGCATGAAAATGACACTTGTACGATATTATTTGACTCCTCATTCATACCTCCAAACTTGGGCACCCCACTTTTACTAAAAATTGATATGTCAGATGCTCTTACACACCTTAAAGTTATCATTGAATCTATCATATATGACAACACTTATAGCTATAAGAGAATATGTAATAACCAAATAATCATAAATGATTCTCTTACAACTTGTCATAGGAAAACTTGGGTGCCTAGATTCCCCACGCAAATATGTCTTCCAATACTTGTCCAACATATCATAGAATCTAACTCTTACATGTCATATGATTATCATAGGAATCCATCATAAGATCATCATAGATTCCCTTAAAGATTTCAAAACATGTCAAAGGAATATCTTCCTGAGATGAAGAAAGTAGGTGTTCCACCTTTTCGAAGGCGGAACACAAACTAGGTGTTGAGGTACCTAGACCGATTTTCTTTAAGTTTCATTCAAGGAAAACCCTATAGGTCTCAATCCAAGGATGTAAAGGGGAAAGAGATATGCAATAAGGATGTCCTAGGGTTTGATTAGAGATAATAAGTGAGTTCACCACCAAGCTAGAGCTTGGAAGGAAAATAAATGAATGTACCATGCAAAACCTAACTAAATGAACTAGGGAATGAAACCGAAATGCAGAATTACAAACTAAGAATGAATAAAGGTGCACCTAGAAGAATAATGATAAAAAAAAATTCAAAACCCTGAAATATTGTTTGTTTAATTCCCACTAGAACTCATACACCAGTTTGGGAGATTTAGTCCCAGACTAGGTTTTTTGTGCCAAAACTGGAATCTCATAGTGGTTGATATGAATCTCCTAAAATCTAGAAAATGTGTTGTACTAGGAATCATATGCCACAAGTGGCATATCAGTCCCACTCTACTTTTTCAAAGGGTTAAGACCTAAATTTTCTCTCCTATATCTGCTCTTCCTTCCACACTTTTTCTTTAGGTCTGAAACTTTGAAATCAAACCCGTAGGTGACTTTTCATGAAGATAGCAACCTTATGACAACTTGATAACTTTCTTCAACTTTGTAACCTAATCTTGAAAGGATATTTAAGCCCCGAGACACTTAGATATATAATTACACATGTAGAGAGAGAAAAACTTGTTGATAGGTTAGCAAATAGGGGTTTGCCTTGGTCAAACCTCATTTAGGTAATTAAACCTTGTGATGAAACAATTAAATATGAAACATGAACAATGATACCTTGAATGATGTCTAGAGATGTAAATCAACAATCTAACATGAAGTGGTAATGTCAAATGTAGATCTTGATCTTGAATATGGATATGAAACAATGCCTACAAATGGATCTTCAATGCTACATCACAACACTAGCTCAACAACATGCTTGATTCCTTATGATCTTTGACATGAAGACGGATCTTGAATTGTTGTAACAAATGATGAAGAATTCTACCCTTGAATTCCTTAGAAATGCTCTTGTAAACTCTCTTGACACTCTTGTGAAGTATTGGAATGCTTAACTCTTGATGGCTTATGTTGATATCATGAAGGCTTAGGTAAATAATGATTTGAGACCTTGTTTATATAGGCCATTCATCCAACTTACTATTTATTAGATCCCAGAGGCTAAAATTCATGAAATTTGAACTTAAAACATTGATTTCCTGCTCAAAAGCCTAAAAAGGGGCCAAATGGGACTCATACAACACTTGTAGCATATAGGTCCCATCTAGATGGGACTTATATGTCCAAGGTGGTGTATGGGTTCCACCAAGCTTTTTTAGGTGGAGGAAATGTCAAGGAGTTGGAAAATTAAGTATATTTGTCGATCTTGTCAATATTTCAGTTGAAATATGCCTCGGGATGCATAATATAGGGTCTTAGGGGCCTATTAATGATGATATGAAGATCATAAATGCAAGAGGGCCCAAAACGCAATGTGAAGGTGTAAATAAATACACTTTACAACATTAAATTAAGGAAAAATTAGGTCAATTTAGCTTAAAAGGTCCCTAAATCCAATGTGAATGTGTAAAACACATTACAACACTAGATCAAGGTGACATTAGGTCCATTTCAAGGTTAATCATTCCAAAATTAATTATGAAAATGTAAAGGGATACATTTTTCTACACTACACTTCCCAAAGTGGGATGACTACATTGCTTTGTGGGGACCTCAACATCCATGTCCCATTCTATGTCACCTTCCAACATGTTGAAAACTTACCATACAAAATCATATTAGATGAAAAATTACTATGAGCAAGAAATTACAACATAAGAATAATAAAATTAATATTTTTATGGTTGGAAACTGCAAAGGTTGAGACACATTAATTCCCAGCATTACAACTCTCTACAACATTGTTGTAGTGGTCTCTTTTACCTCTCTTCTTCTTCTTGGCCTCCTTAATTTTTTATAGGTTATATTATTCTTGTTTCTTATTGTTATTGGACACATTTCCTTTAGTGTGCACCTAAGAACTTTGGGATTGTCAATCCTATTAGCATCTTATTTTAGTCATTATTCTTATTTCTATCTACACTTAGATTAAGAACAAACACTATTTTCTTATCTATCTATCTTGGATATTGTGGAGGTAGAAATATTAAATGAGAGATTTGACTAAGGAAAATCCTCAAAGAGTCTTAAATATTTTTCCTTTGCTTTGTGCTTGCAAGTATTTTAAGAGCACTCAATTGCATGGAGGTTTGCAAATGATATCTAGGTTATTTTTCATTTATTTCTTTTATTAAAAAATGTGTTAATATTGTTATTAGTCTATTTATCCATATTTTTATTATCTAGTATTTGTTGGTGTGTTTTTCATTTTTTTTGAAGGTTGATTGAATTTTTAAGATTCTTTGAGATTTTTTTGTATTTTGTTCATATAGACAACAACATATCAGATGTTTACACAATGTAATGGCATCCTGGCTAGTGACTTCATCCTTTTCAATTCAATTTTTTTGTTGTCTATGTTTTCTATTTATATTATAAAAATATACTTTTATTTCTTCATTCTCAAATATTTTCAACTATTTACTTTCTTTAAGAATTCTAGTTAACTATTTTATTTTCTAGTTAAAATAATACTTTAAAAAGGATAACCAACATAGGTATAAATAGTATATAAATTGTTAAACATGATATTGTTGATTTATACAAATGTAGAATAATCTCAAGGAAAGCTGATGCTCTTAAGTAATAGTCAATTTTAATGCTCTACATTTTGGTGAACTCGACATTCTACTCCATTTATTTTTGTTCAATAAGAATTTTTTTATTCCAAATAGAAATAAAATTTATATTTCTCAAAGATAAATAAAATGAGGCATTTCCCCAAACCTCGTTCCATAGTTCTAAAGGGGAAATACAACTAATAGGTTGAATTTTGTTGCTTCTATTCTCGGGAGATAGAATAACAATCTTCCACACTCTCATTCAAGGAGAACCCTAGAGATCTCAATCTCAAGTATGCAAAGGAGAAGGAGATCTTGCAATAGGGCTATCCTAGGGTCTGATTAATGACTAACTAAGACTAGATGAGGGGTTCACCACAAAGATGCAACATCACAACACTAGCTAAGGAACATGCTTGATGCTTGATAACCTTGACATGATGATGGATCTTGAATTGCTACAATAATTGACGAAGAAATCTGCTCTTGAATGCCTTAGAAATGATCTTGTAAACTCTCTTGATGTTCTTGTGAAGTCTTAGAATGATTAACTCTTGAGCACTTGACACGATATCATGAAGGATTAATGAAATAATGCTTTGAGACATTTTTTATATAGGGAATCCATCAAATATTCCATTTATTAGATCCCATAGGCCAACATTCATGAAATTTGAACTTAAAACCCAAATTTCTCGCTTAAAACCTTAAAAGGAGCCAAATGGGACTCATACACCACAATTGGTGTATGGTTCCCACTAGGGTGGGACTCATACGCCCAAGGTGGTGTATGGGTCCCACAGGGCCTTTTTAGGTGGCAAAAGTGTCGAGGTGTTAAGAAATTAAGTTTATTTGATGATATTGTCAATATTCTAGTTGAAATATGCCTTGGGATGCACAATATAGGGTCTTAGGGGCCTATTAATGATGATATTAAGGTAATATATGCAAGAGGGCCAAAAATCCAATGTGAAAGTGTTCAACACATTACAACACTAAATTAGGTCCATTTGATTTACAAGCCTCCTAAATTTAATGTGAAGGTGTGAATAAATACACTTTACAACACTAAATTAAGGTAAAGTTGGGTTTATTTAGCTTTAAAAGGGCTCCAAAACCTAATGTGGATGTGTAAGAAACATCAAAACACTAGATCAAGGTGATATCAAGTCCAATTTATCACTAATTATTCCTAGATTAAGTGTGAAAATGTGAACGATGGCATCTTTTTACACTACATTTAGCCCCTACTTTAGTGAGAGGAGGAACTTGCTTCAAACTCACACTAAAGTAGACATTCAAGAGGGGTCCAAGCGTACTAGTGTGGATGGTCTAGGGTAATGAAGATCAAGGTGGTCAAGCCCCCAGGATCCAAGATCAGACGTCAAACCGACATAAGCACAAAAAGGACATTCACATGGTGTATGATATGCATCAAAACAAGAAACATGAACATGCAATGTCAAAGATTAAAAGAAAGAAAAAGAAAAACAAGAGAAAATAAAAAGAGGTGGATCAAGCCTCAACTGTTTGTCCAACACAATGTGGATCAGATCTAAGATGTTTGTCCAAAGATGCACGCTCACTCTAAGGCAATGAAATTTTAGGCTATCCATTGGGTGAGTATCCAAAAAGGGTGGCTTAGTGAGAAATTCATGCCTTTGTATCAACTTCTCACCATATAATGAGAAATTTATGCCCATGTTTAGGTTCCTCATCATACATTAACCATACCAAAACTATACCTCTTGATAACTTTGAAAAGGTGCCACATAATATGAACTTCAAGCTTCATGAGGCAAAAAAAAAATTGTATTGTTTGAAACTCATGAAAAACTAAGATGGCTCCATAGGCAAGCAAAGTGTATTATGCAAGGTGGCCATATAACAGTTATTGTAAATGTGAAATAGTGTAAAGTTCGTTCAAAGGGATTTTTCTTAGTTCATGTAAGGTCTCTTCTTAGGGGAACATCATGGCTAATTTCTCCAAGAGAGGAAAATTCAAAGAAACATCATGCTCTCGAAGGAAAAAAAACCCAAAGAAACCACCAACAAAAGGACGCATCACAAGAATAAAATTGCAAGTGAAACTTGAGTGTCAATATATACCCCTACTTTAAAGCGGTTGCTAACACCATTGCTCTAAGTAATTGATTTAAAGTAGAAAAGGACATGAGAGCTTATTCAAAAAGCTCTATGCCAACTCATATGTTTCCAATAAGCTACATCATTAAAAGGGGTTTCCCCCAAAAGGTAGTATGTCACATGCGAGCCAACTTAAGACATGTCATCCACATACAAAGCTTGCTCTTATATGTACATGAAAGGAATCCAACTGGCCAAAAGAGACAATGTAAAGTGACATACAAGGACAAGGCTACCTAACCCCTTGCCCTAACTTAGTGTAGGATAAGGATTAGCTGAGATGATTGATGAGAATGAAAATAAATGTCAATTAGAAGAAATAGGTGCCTCAACACAAGGAAGAGCACCATATTCCTTAAGATGTTGAATTCTATTACACAAAGCCTTACATTCATTAGTATCATGACCATGAACTCTATAATATTCACAAAATGAACTCATATAGTAGAATTTATTTCGTGTTCTTGGAGGGAGAGATATTAGATGATCTTGGAGGAGTCTCATCAAGATACTCTCTTGATCAAAAGTAGAGGATGTTTCATTATTTTGTGACAAAGATATCTCTTGCTTAGTACAAGGTGTCATACCTACTCAAGACTCTTTAGATTATGAGATTTTTTTCTCTCCTTTATGGGAGGGTGTAAAATCTAATGAATTCAAATCATTAGTGTTTTGCAAGATGACATTGACATTAAGTGAATATTTCTTTGTTTGTTTCATTTCTTACAAAGGATAACAATCAAGACCACTAGTGTATATCAATTCAAGATGCACTACTATTAAATTTGGCTTAAAATAATCTTTTGTAAGAGTGTTGATATTGAGTGAAGTCTTGTTTCTTTCTTTCAAGGGACAATAACTGAGACCCTTAGTATTTTCTTGCATGTGAGGCTCTATAAGGACACATATACCTTGTTCTCTAGCACCACATCCTTTTCCACTATATCCTAGTTGTTTCATAAGTTCATAACCTCTTCCATAAAGCTTTTTCATTTCAATAGGATTCAGAGGTTGTTCATAGTTAGTTTAATCAAATTTTGTTGTGTATGTTGTCTTTTCATCTAAAGTGGTTCAGCTAGATGCTTTGAAAGGGTCTCCCAAATTTTGTGTTGATGTTCCTGCTTCTTCTTTTCCATTTTTAGAGTCTTTGTTTATGATCTTGTATTCCTCCATGAATTTTGGTTTGAAGTCTAAGGAACCCCAATCATTTTCTAATAGCTTCATGACTTCCTCAATATGTTTTTATTTATCTTTTTTTTTCATAGGTTCTGCTTGTGTAGTTGGTGTTAATATTTTCAAAGGATTTTCCTTACCTTTCTCAATGTTCAAAAAAATATTTGGTTCAGGTTCAGCTTTGAGTGTGTACACTTTGTTGCTGTAGACATACTTCATTAAACTATGAAGAGTAGAAGGAACCCTATTCATTTCATGAATCCATAGTATGCCTTAAAGGAGATTATACGAAAGATCATGAGGCATAATATGAATAGGTGTTTCTAACATGGCATTTCCAACTATAATAGGAAAAGTGATCACACCAAGCGATTGTTTTCCTATATTATCAAATCCCTTAATAGATAAAGTGTCAGGTTGAATTTTTGATTTATCCATGCAGAGTTTATCCAAAAGGGACACACTACATACATTAAGGGTGGAGCCATTGTCGATGAGGGTTATTTTTATTCTGAACCTATTATGTATAGCTATTATCATGAAAACATCATTTTTTTCACTTTCCTAGGAGGGAGCTCACTTTGGTGGAAAAGAATGTCAACATTTATTCCTTGAATCATGGCTTCTATGTCATTTAGTTGTGCATTAGAAGGGATAGGAACTTGTTGTAAAGAACTTTGAATCATGTTGTGGTAATGAGGGGAGGCTTGAATAAGGTCCCATAATGATATCTTAGCAAGAGTATTCTTTAGTTATTCAACAAGAATGTACTCTTTTTCATTATGTGAAGGTAAATGAGGGGAACTAGGAAATATAGGGTTAGGTAATGGGAGGGATGTTGAAGGTGTTTGTTGTGGTTGTGGATTTTTTCTAGTGTTATATGTATGAGCAAAAATATTATAATCCGACTATTGCGAAACATTATTCTTATGTGGTTAAAGGAAAAGTTCAAGTTTATTTTGAGTCAGAGGTTTGTGTGAAGGTGGGTAAAGGATGAGTTGAGCTTGAATAATATTAATATCCTTTAGCGAAGGAGAGTCTAATTTTACTTCATCATCTTCATCTAACGAAACTATATCGCTATTGTCAATGTTATCATTTTCTTGCACCATGATATCCTCCCTAGGATGAGAGTTTTTAGGAGAACTACAAACTAAATGTTCATGACATTCAAAGGTTGGTTCTTCTAAAATGACTTCATCGCAAGTAGAGGAATGATCAATGGTTGAATTTTCTTGTTCATCAATGATTTCTTCCCTAGGGGGAGAGAGGAAAATAGGATTTTGATGACTATCATTGCTTTGATCTTCTAACACTAAAATATCTTCTTCATAACTAAGATATATATCAAGAGAAGGATAAATATGATTATCATAATTTTCCATGATCTCATTATTGTTTTCTAAGGTCTCATTCTCTTTTTCCCTAATATCTACCCTAGTAGGAGAGTTTTTATGGCAGTAACAAACAATATGTTCATCACAATCCATTGTTAGGTTTTGTAAAGTAGCTTCATCACAACTAAGGCATCAAGAGAAGGAGAATAATGATTTCCAATTATCAGATCTTTTTGTTCAAATAGATCTCTTTCCAAATGGTAGGAGCATAAGGAAAGGGAGAAATGATATTTTCATGAATTTCAAGTATATCTTCTAACACAAAACTATTGTCTTCATTACTATGAAGGATGTTAGGAGAAGAGCTAATGTGATTATCATGGTTATCTACAATTACATCCCTATGCTCTATAATATCTTCCTAAGTGGGAGAGGTAGGATTGTAAAATATATCAATAATTAGATCTCTTAACACCAACATGTCCTCACAAATGTAATTTTCATGGTCATTCACAAAGTAAAGAGTATCATGATAAGGGCATACAATGACCTAGAAATAAATTTTGAGGGAATAGCTAGGTTACCAATGTAGATAGTGTCAGCCCTCACATAAACCACTTGTCAAGTACTAGACCTTGAGTTTCCATACAACCTCCTCCTGGGATGCCCTTGGATCCATTCCTTACAAGTAGTCCCTTCCATTTTTCATCAATGCCTATAGTTTCCCCATGAAGGAAAAGAGGTAACACTATATGCCGATCCTAAGCCTTTTCATTTCTATGCCAAATTAGAGGAGAAATACAATAAAATACAATGTTTTCCTAGCAATGACATAGCATTCCACTCCTTTTATTGTGTTGAACCTTCCACACCTCCATCAACCTCAACCAAGAATACCTCAATTGACCAACCAAAAATAGAAGCCAAGATTCAGGTACTTGGAAAGGGTAATGGGAATTACTGTTTCAACCAAGCATTCTACATTGACATGTTTCCACCAAAACCCAAGGTATATGGAGTTCCAAAAGAGATCAAGATAGTGCAACTGATTGCCAAGCCCATTATCTTCACTAGGTGGGGAGACATGCATGATGAAGAAATATTTGAGGAGGACTTTTCATCTATGATCTACAAGGAGGACCAAGAAGAACCAGAAAAGTTGCAACCCATTTTAATTGACCCCACTACTAGAGGTTATCAATTAGTTAAATATATGGGATATAATGGAAAGGGTGGCATTGGGCTACACAAAAAAGGCCTATCAGAGCCTATTATAGTAGAACAAAGGAAGAAGAATATGGGGCTAGGTTATAAGCCAACAGATGTGGTTATTCCAAAAACTGGAGGAACCTCTTGGAAGAAGCAAGAAACTTTTGCTAGCGTTAAGGCACTAGATACCTATCATACCTTAGAAAATGATTTACCCATTGAAGACTTATTTGATAACTCTAGCATTGATAGGTTCCCTTTCCAACATATCAAACCATTCCCAACATTAACTAAAATTATGGTATAGACTCTAATAAATACGAATGGGATTCTCCTTCCTTCATCATCGGATATGATTCTCCCACTTCTAGCAATGATGACCTAGAAACTTAGTTGGAAAAAGAAATCCAATCCATACTAAACCTTTCATCCACTTCCATAGGCTTTTCAGATCAAGATGATAACCTCCCACTCCAGTGCCCACAATTCATAGATTGGGATCAACAACAACATACACCTATTCTAGATCAATTCCAGAATGAGGAGGCAATTGCAAAATTTATGGGACTTTGAACATACATACCATTAGGAGACCAAAAAGTAGGATTCATCATGGAACTTGAACAAGAGGCATTCTTTGGTGGAGAGATTGAATCTTCTAGTTGCAAAAATGAAAGAAAGAACATAAAATATGGTCCCCTAGAGAAACCACCTTGTGGCTCTATTGGATTCAAAAAGAGGAAAATAAAGGATGCAACCAAAGGTGAAAACCTAAAAGGCACCGAGGATGGAAGATTCAATCTCCATATTAGAATATTAGGAAATATCAACACGCTAGTAGAGGACATAACCCCAAGTTGATAACTGGACCTAGAAGAAAAGGACAAATTCATAGCTCTCATCAATGCTTAGAAGATAAATTTTGCATGGACCTATGCTGGAATGCCTGGACTAGATCCAACATTAGTGGTACATCATCTAGCTATAATTCCCAGAGCAAAGCCTATCAAGCAAAAACTTAGAAAAATGCATCCATAGATAGCATTACTGGTAAAGGTAGAGTTAAAGAAACTACTAGATGTGGGTTTCATTAGACCCATTGACTATCCACAATGGATATCAAATCTACTACCAATGTACAAATCTACTGGGGGCATAAGGATATGCATTGACTTAAGAGACTTGAACAAAGCCTATCCAAAGGATGACTTTCCATTACCAAGTATCAACATGATTGTAGATCTAATAGCAGGGCATGAGATACTATCCTTAATGGATGGTTTCTCTAGATAAAACTAGATAAAGATCTCTCCAAATGACCAACACAAAACAACATTTACTTGTGCTTGGGGAACATTTTGTTGGAATGTAATGCCCTTTGGTCTAAATAATGCAGAAGCAACATATCAAAGAGCAATGATGACCATATTTTATGATATGCTACACACAATCATGGAGGACTATGTGGACGACATTGTAGCAAAGTCAGTCAAAAGGGTATACCACTTGAAAAACCCAACCAAGGTATTTGATTGTCTTGAACAATACAATCTAAGACTCAATCCTAAGAAATGCATATTCAGGGTAACATCTAGAAAGCTATTGGGGTACATAGTATCAAAAAGAGGGATTGAAGTAGATCTAGCCAAAGAAAAAGCAATAATGGAGATGCCTCCACCAAAAACACTAAAATAGTTGAGGAGCCTATAAGGGAAGCTACAATCCATCAGGTGATTTATCGCATAATTGGTGGAAAAATGTCACCCTTTCACTCATCTCCTACACAAGGACATCACCTTCAAGTGGGATGGGAGATTTGACCAGGCATTCCAACAAGTCAAGGAGTACCTACTTACTCCTCCTATACTCTTGTCACCTATTCCAGAAAAGGAAATGATACTTTATGTGTCTACCACACAAGCAACACTAGAAGCTCTCTTGGCCCAGCTAGATGATAACAATAAAGAAAGGGAAGTCTACTATATCAGTAGAGCACTGGTGGGCTATGAACTAAACTACTCACCCATTGAAAGAGCATGTCTCTTAGTTGTGTTTTCAACACAAAAGTTGAGACACTACATCCTGAATAGAAAATTCAAGCTAATTTCTAAGGTAGACCCACTCAACTACTTACTAGCAAAGGCAACCCTAATAGGCTGAATAGCCAAATGGGTGATGATCTTGAGTGATTTTGATATAGAGTATGTGGATAGGAGAGCTATCAAGGGACAAATTATAGTAGACCAACTAGCTGAAGCACCCTTAGATGATCATAAACCTCTCATAGTGGAATTTCTAGATGAGAGTATCTTGATGACAAAATAGATAGACCAATGGATTATATACTTTGACGGGTCCCATACTCAATATGGATCTGGAGCCGATATTCTATTTCTTACACCACAGGGAGATAGTATACCCAAGGCCTACATGATTACATTCCCATGCATGAACAACATCTCAGAATATGAAGCTCTAATTACAGGGTTAAAAATGGATATTGAATGGAGAATAAAAGAGCTACATGTCTTCATAGACTCTCAGCTAGTGATCAGACAAGTGAACGATGAATACCAAAAAAAAGATGAAAAATTGCTGCCATATTAAAGAATGTTGGATAGCTTCAAGGAATACTTTGTCAAAATAAATTTTGAGCAAATTCCTTGGATCAATAACAAAGCTTCTAATGCAATGGCAACAATAGGCTCACTACTTGATATTCCATAGAACGTACCTAAGTATGAGTTCCTCGTCAAATAGTTATTTGTACCAATATTCGACATCCCAAAATTAGAATTAGTATGTGTTGTTGTTGGTCCTTACTCCCCATGCTACCAATATACCTTTGACAACATCCAGCATGGCACAATACCCATTAACTTAATGACCACCCAAAAGAAAATCTTCACTCGTAGAACTTCCCATTTTACCATCCTAGGAGATACCCTATACCGTCATAGTCTAGATGGTATGTTATTCTAGTGCCTTGATGCAAAAGAAGCATAAACAACCTTACAAGAGGTTCATGAAGGTATTTGTGGATCCCACTCTGGTGGGCTTAACTTAGTCCAAAACTGCTCAAAATAGGATACTACTAGCTCTCCATGGGACAAGAATGCATACAATATTCTAGAAAGTGTCAAGAATGTCAACAAAACAGTGACCTGGTTCATGCACCAGCATAGGGATTGAGATTGATAACCACACCATGGCCTTTCTCACAATGGGGATTAGTCTCGGTAGGAAAGATATCACCCGATTCATCCAATAGGGACAAATTCATTATCATAGCAACAAAGTACTTCACTAAATGGATATAGAAAATTCCATTGACCTATATCACTGACAAACATATATTAAAATTCATTTTTAATTATCTCATATGTAGGTATGGAATTCCCCAAACAATAATAACAGACAATGGAACCCCATTCAAAAATTAGGATGTCCAAGAGCTCTATTCCCAATTTTCTATCCACCATAGATTTTCCATGCCCTATTACCCCCAAGGAAATGGTCGAGCTGAGTCATCTAACAAAACCATACTAAAAATACTTAAAAAGACTATTAATGAAGTTGACCGTGATTGGAATTTGCAGCTAAACCCAACCTTATGGGCCTGTTGAACCAACATTCGCACACCTACTGGTGCCACACCATTTTCCTTGGTCTATGAATGAGAGGTTTTCTTTCCTATTGAGGTCAAAATCCCTTCATTGTGAGTTTCACTAAAAGGCATGGTCAGCAACGAAGAATATAGGGTATCCAAGCTGAATGAATTAGAACTCCTAGATGAAATGTGTTTGAGCGTGTTAAACCATCTATAGGTTTATCAAAATCTACTCAAATGGAACTATGGCAAAAATATCAAGGACAAGAACTTTCAAGTTGGTGAATTAGTCTTCAAAGAGAATAAAAAAGTACAACTAAATCAGGATGGCAAAGGAAAATTTGAACCCAACTGGTTAGGCCCATTTGTCATCACAACAAGCTATGGCTCTAGGGCATATCAATTAGCTACTATTGAAGGAGAACCTTTAGTTGAACCACTAAACAACATCCACCTCAAGAATTTCTACACATGAAGTATGCCAGAATACCTTAGGCAAGAGGGTAAAAATCCAAAAGAAAGAAAGGATATATATATATATATATATATATATATATATATATATATATATATATATATATATATATATATATATATATATATATATATATATATATATATATATATATACAAAAAATAAAAAAAAAAAAAAAAATAGTAAAGAGAAGTAAAACATTCTCTAAGTGAAAACCACTTTGTGGTGCTCTTAGAATAGGTACCATAGTGAAAACTTGGCAAACAAGTGTTATGTTTGAATAAAAATTGCATCATTATCTATCGATACTGTCCACAACATCCACCCATTCATTTCATAATAAAACAGTGTATCCAACCATGACTTGTCATTGATTAAGGAAGTTATTCTTGTTTACAACTAGGGGAAACTTCTTGAGACTAGTCATGGATTAGATCTTTGAGCATCCTATCATGGTCATGAAAATTGCAAGAGATCAAAAACATCTAGAAAACAACAAAAGAACAAAACATTTGAAAAAAAAAAAAAAACATCGTGGGGATATTCCTTCACTCAAACAGTCTAAGATATCAACATTTGCTTGAACCTGATAACTAGTTCAAGTAAATTTCCTACAACATATCCTCTAGACACAAAAGTGGAATAGCAATCCAGATTATCAATGTTGTTTATCCAAACAAAATTTATGCTTTGAGTCAAATGGTTGAACTACATGGTCTCTACGTGTACAACATAGGCAAGGCTTGAAAGCCCTTGAGACCCTAGGTCAGTCCCCTTAGGTTTCCATCATGCTTTATTTCAACTTAGTAAAAAACAAAATCCAAAAATGGTCAAAAATACAATATCCAAAAAATTCACAAAATAGAAAAGGTCAAAAACACTTAAACCAAGTGAACTATGTATGTCTAGTATGAGAAAGAATACTCCTTGTTTGTAGAGTCAAAGTCCATGCAATAGATACAAAGTCACCTTGGTCATTAATACCCTAGTCCATCATATTTATTTGCTACACCAAAAAGGATTGTTCAAAAACTACAAAGTCTCTAAAGCAAAGCGAAATCAAATTCATCAATGACTAACATCAACTATTCTTCATTTCTTATTAATATTTTCTTCTTGTCACCATTTCTTCTATTAGTCCTTAACACATCACATCAACTTATTAGAAAATTTGGTTCATTATCTAGAATTTTTACCAAATTTCTTGATGGGGCACCAATCTATCCTTTTTGAGGCATAGTAGGGCATATTGGGCCAACTCTTGTGGCTAGGGTATACCAAGGCAATGTTCTTTGAAACAAAGCAACTGATACTTTGTCTCAAAGAGGGGGAAAATGTAGACACCTAAAACTGTCCTAACCTACGAACCAACATTTTAACACTAATATTCATCATTTACATCAAGAAAAACCCTAATTTCCTCTATTGATTAAATAATAATACATTATTTAATTAATTCACTTTTTCATCATTTTTGACCAATTAAATAAATTTTATTTATGTAATAAAATCCTAAAAACCTAATTTCTATTATTAATTGGATAATACAACATTATTTAATTAATTCACATTTTCATCAAATTCAAAAAATTAAATAAATTTTATTTATTGAATATAGTACTAATCTAACTTTATTCTTCTTGATTAATTAAATAATTCCAATTATTTAATTATATCACTAATTAACTGTATTTCCCTAAGTTGATAAAATTATTAAATCATAATAATTTAATTAGCCCACTTTCCTTCCAAATTTGAATAAATTGAATAATACTATTCAAAATATCATCAAAAATCAAATCAAACTAATGCAACTTTGTTTGCAAAAGTCAAACTTGATTTGCATGTTCAACTCCAAAAAGAATTCATTAATTAAATCAATCAATCCCCCCTCATAAATTAAATAATATATAATATTATTTAATAAAATAATATTAAATATTATTAAATATTGTTTAATCCCCATTCAACATCATCCCTTTAATAAATAATCTTTTATTTATTAAAAATAATTCATCATGCACGTTCCTCTTAATATTAATTAATTAATTAAATTAAGTATCTTCTCCACATGGACTAATTTTTCTTTTAGTTAACTAAACAATCTATTTAGTTAACTATTCAATTATCTTTACATGCATTATTCCCTTAAACATAACGACCACTTTCTCTAGTTGACTAAAATATCTATTTTGTTAACTCTTCATTTGATCCTCTTTCAACTTCTACATTAAATAATTATTTTAATTATTTAACCACACATATTCATCTAATTTAATTAAATGATTATCAATAATTATTTAATTAAACAACTTCCCCTTTCCAAATTAAATAAATTAAAAAATTTAATTCTTTCAACATCATCACTTTAATAAATAAACTCTATTTATTAAAGTCAAATTCACATGTGCACATTCCTCTTGATATTAACTAATTATTTAATTAATTAATTTCTTTCAAAAACTTAACTAGCTCTTCTAAATGAGTTTAATATCTATTTAGTTAGTTGTCTCATTATCTCTTCATGCACAATCTCCTCGAACATAACAAAAAACTTTCTACTAGTTGACTAAAATATCTATTTAGTTAACTGTCTCATTATCTCTCCATGCATTATCGCCTAAGTTGATTAAATTATTAAATCATAATAATTTAATTAACTCACTTTCCCTCAAAATTTGAATAATTAAATCAAACTATTGAATCATTTATCAAAATTAAATCAAACTAATGCAACTTTGTTTGCAAAAGTCAAAATTAATTTGTATGTTCAACTCCAAAAGGAATTAATTAATTAAATCAATTTACTCCATATTCTCACCACTTTTCTCTGACCGAAAGCACCTAATTTTCTTGATGCAGAGGGTATGGGACTTTGGAAGAAACACAAAGATTACAAGGATTACAATGATGCAATTTCAAACCTTCTTTTAAGCACCCTTCTGGAGATAAAGCCTAAATAGTTCACTTATGTCCTCAAACCTTCTCTTATGGACCCAAACCATAGGAATTATCTTAAGGGACACAATTACACTTGTCTTGAAGGTTGACAAAGCCTCAAACCTCTGTCTTAGACAAAACCTACTTTTTTCACCTTGACTAGGCTTCTAGCCCAACTAGGCCTCTAGCGATGGTTTTTTGAATTTTATCTTAACTTTCCCAAAGGAATTCTCAATCTAATGACTGATTCAGATGTGGTTTATGATGCTACACAACATATCAAATCCCTGATGGCACTTTTTTAGGATCAGACTCCCCAAAACCTGTTGTTTCCACAAAATCAAGGCCTAATTAGCCCTCTTTTTCAAAGCAACCCTATTCCAATCTCAACTCCATATCATGAGACTTTCAACAGTAGCTTAAAATGTTTCCAAACCAATTATTTTCAAGGTTTTAGGCTCCTATGATACCCTCAACATCCTAAATCACAAAACCCTCAATAAATTGCTCCAAAACTAGGGCTTCTTGAAATCTAGCCTCCCTAACACTTCCAGAACTAGTTCTTGGACTTTTCACCAATAACTCAACATATATAAACACCTTCAACTCAAAAACATACCCCTTATTCAGGTAGATCTTCTACTGCTATTCCTAATTAACACACCTTAGTATTCTTCCTTCACGCACATTAAGCTTGTTAATCCAGTATGAGTACATGTTAAATATGATCCATTTCACAAGTTACAGTCACAATCTCCCATGAAATGGATCATTCATTCATGAAGACTCTCAAAATAATGAAAATCGAGAACTTTCCTTGAGATAGGCGAGAAGTATTATACAAAATACGATTCCTAACATTTATCGGAGTCATACAAAGGTTAAACATGTATTTACAAATTCCTAAACCATCCAATTTATTATATCATCAATGGCAATTAGTAGTTCATCAAAAGAACACAAGAAAATGCAAAAAGCTGAAGTTTTTGGTAATTTCATGTGATTAATACAATACTTTTAACTTCAACCAGGTCTATACAAATAGTCCTCAACCTTGAAAACCACAATTAGCGCAACTGATTGGAATTGATAATAATGCATAATTATTGCTAAAACACTAAAACCTATTTTCCCGCCCCAAAGTTGGATTTTTAAATTTTGAATTTTCCAACTTGAAATTTATTGAACTCCACTATCTAAAAACTATTAGATCTTTAATATCCAACCTTATTTGACATATTTAAAGCATTATATACCTATCTACACCCTTAGGACACTATTGGTCCAGTTACAATGCATTTTGGTCCTAGGGTCCTTATCAGGACCCTCAGGACTTTTGACTCCCTTAATGTGTTCATCCATTCCAAAGGCCATTATAGGCTCCAAGATAGCATAATTGATGCTCTGAGGTGATTGATAGATCTTCACGACCCCTAGCTTCTCATGACTTTTCCAATGGCCTTTAAGGAGCTTGGGTGCCCCTGCACCATTCTCCCCAAGAAATAAAAGTTTCTTGCCCCAAGAAGTGTCCAACTTGTTTCCACCACAAGACTCCTTGCTCTTGGATGTTTGCACCTTCTAATTATAGACCAAGAAATCCCCTAAAGTCATCTTCGTCCTTCTCTTCCAACTTGCACTCTTGTTATAATCAAAACAAGGATGTGTTTGTCCATTTTGCTATTTTAGATCAGTCTATCCTTGTACCCTATTTTTGCCTTCATTCCACTGATTCCTTTATGAAAGAACACCATCTCTAGTACCCTCAACAATAGGGCATTCAATATTCCCAACTTGGACACTGTCAAAGTCCCATAGATTCTAATTTTTAGGACTGTATTCCTCATATCTCTGCTGCAACTTACTATTTTCCAACCAACCAATGTCTTCCCATGTCTTCTTGCATTTTCACCTGCAAATTCTTCTCAAAATAGATCACAAAACTTTCATTAGACTGCTCCAAAGGAAAAGGCCTCAACTTATATCTATTACCTCCTTTATGCACCAAATATGTATTATGGTTTCCATCATGCATTGTCCTCCTAGCAAACTTCCATGGTCTCCCTAAGATGATATGACCACAAGTCATTGGAATGACATCACAAAGCACCCTGTCCTGATATGATCCAATTGAAAAATCCACATAATCCCTCTTACAAATCTCTACATGCTGCATTTGAGTTACCCAAGTGGCCTTGTAGGGACTAGGATGATCAAATGTTTCAATTCCAAACTTGGCTACCATATCAGATGAAACTAAATTACTATGTGATCCTGAATCTATGAGCAACCTACATATTTTACCATGACTGAGACAATTTGTCTTGAAGATAGTTACCTTTGGCTCTTAATGAATTCTTTCTCCTTGCTTTACCATAATGAACTCACCATCAGTCACAGGGTCTGCCATCAATGTCTTTGATTCCTCCTTTTTATCTTCTTCTTGTACCAAATTATCTCTCCTATCTTTGTGCTTATCTGATTGTTCCCATTTAGGACATTTGAAAGAAGGATGCCCTGGTTCATTGCAATTGAAACACCTACCTATGAATGTGCCTTTGCCTTGTCCTTGTCCAAATCAGCCTCCTCTAGGAGTGTATCCTCCTCTTTGATATGAAAACACCTCTTTTCCCTTGTCATTGCTGCTCTTATCATTGTTTCCTTGTCCTTGTTCTCTATTACCTCTGCCTCTGCTTGAACTACCTCCTCTTCCACCATTTCTTGACCTTTCTTGCTTCCTTTTCACCTTTTCTTCTGCTCTAATGGCCAACTGAAAACATTCTCCCAATGTCCTTGGCATCTACAAACCAATCTCATCTTGTAAGTTATACCTCAAGCCATTGATATACCTGGCTACTTTCTCATCTTCTTCCTCATATCCTCCTATGATGCTAAGCTTGTGAAATTTCTTAGTATAGGACATCACATCCAAGTTCTTTTGCTTTAAATTCTTCCTCATCCTCTTCACATGAATAGTACAATAAGATGGTAGGAATTGCTCCTTGACTAAACCCCTCATTCTTGCCCATGTAGAAACTTTTGCCAATCCCCTAGCCATCCTATCATTTTAAAAACTAGTCCACCATGTCAATTTCGTACCTCTCAACTTGGTTTTGGAAAACTTAACCTTCCTCTCTTCATCCATCTCTTCAAACTCAAAATAGTTTTCTAAGGCATCAAGCCATCCTAACACCTCTTCACTATCCATCTTCCCTTGATAGATAGGAAAATCTATGTGACTCTTTCCTCCATGAACTTGTACTGCTTTCAACAATCTCAATAACCTCCTTTCCTCAGGGTCTTCTATCTCATCTGCTGGTTGTTCTTGATTTACCCTCACATGCTCTTCATCTTCATCATTGTCTTCTTGGTATTCTTGTTCTTCTCTTCTCCTACTTCTCTCAAGGTTGTTTATCCTAGCTTGCATAGTCTCTCTCTCCCTTATCCATTGCCTCTCTTCCCTTGCTCTGGCCTGCTCTCTTGCTGCCTCTTTTCTCTTATTTCCCTTCTTTCCCTTTCCAAGGTTTCCTTCAACTCCTCCAACTCCTGTACTAACTAATTTTTTAGGTGCCATTTCTAATTCTTTAATCCCTAGAAGACCTACTCCTTTATCTAATACCACTCGATTAGTAGGGGTGTGGGACTGGAAAGAAACACAAGATTACAAGGATTACAATGATGTATTTCAAACCTATTTTTAAACACCCTTACGGGATAAAAACTAAAATGGTTCACTTATGTCCTCAAACCTTTATAATATGGACCCAAGAGCCATAGGATAACAAGTAAAAGGGGACACAATTACACTTTCTTGAGGGGTTTTACAAAGCCCAAACTTTCTGTTGAACCAAAGACCTCACTTTTCTTGTGACTGGGCTTCCACAGCCCAACTAGGAGGCCTCCGACCAATGGTTTTGACTTTTCTCTTAATTTCAAGACTCCTCAATATAATGACTATTTCAAGTGTGTCTCATGTTGCTACACAACATACCAAATCCCTGATGGCGCTTGTTTTAGACAACTCTTTGCAAAATCTGTTGTTTCCACAAAATCAAGGCCTAATTAGCCCTCTTTTTCAAATCAACCCCTCTCCAATCTTATCCCCTGACTATGATACTTTCAACAATGTCTTAAAATGTTTCCAAACCAAGGTTTCAAGGTCTTGGGCTTTAACGACAACCTTAAGACCCTCAACCACAAAACCATCAACAAATTCACCTAAAAGTAGGGATTAACCAATCCGTCACCGGTACTGACTTCAATGAGTCCATACAAAATGAATCCTCCAATCTTAAAAGCCACTTTCCCCAACTGTCCCAGCTGATTGGAATTGATAATAATGCATAATTATTGCTAAAACACCTAAAACCTATTTTTCCCAAGTTGGTTTTCAAAATTTGAATTTCCAACTTCCTATTTATTAACTTCTATTATCTAAAAACCATTGGATCTTTAATATCCAACCTTATTTGACATATTTAAAGCATTATATACCTACCTACACCCTTAGGACACTATTGATCCAATTACAATGCATTTTGGTCCTAGGCTCCTTATTAGGACCCTCAGGACTTTTGACTCCCTTAATGTGTTCATCCATTCCAAAGGATTTTATAGGCTCCAAGATAGCATAATTGATGCTCTGAGGTGATTGATAGGTCTTCATGACCCCTTCCTTCTCTTGACTCTTCCAATGGCCTTTAAGGAGCTTGGTGCCCTTACCATTTTCTAACTAAGCCATCTATTTCCTAACTAAGCCATCTAGTTGTTGATTGGCCAATCTATTCCTGATTGATCAATCAATTTGCACAATTTTCTCATGTCTAAATTCTCTCAACACATTTCAACCATTGATCTTGATCCAAGATTGTTGAATCCTAATCGCCAATTCAATTTTTCTTTCTCTATATAAAAAACCTCTCTCACAAATAACGGTTGGAGAATCAACGTACTTTTGCAATGAAGTGTTGTCACAATCACCATTGATAGAGGTTCAAACTTTTTTGATCAACCAAGCATCTTACATAAAGGTTTTGCACGCGAACAATGGAGGCTTTGCAATGATAAAAACGACCCAACATCATGCAAATACACTCCAACATGGGATGGTAATCTATCCTTTTCTTTTGAATTCATTGTGTTAATCTTAGGATTTCATTTCATAAGTTTAAATATCTTAGATTTTTCATTTTTTGAGCGATGGGATAGGAATAGATTAAGAGTTTTTGGATTAGATAGATTCTAATTTCAATTTTCAATCTTGATCTTGCTTTGCATTCTAATGGATTCTTTCCCCCTCACATAGAATGTAAACTAAGTAAAGTGGTGGCAATGATTTCATCTTTTGTTATTATACTATCTTCCCAAGGGGGATGAGGAGAAGGAAAAATAAGACCTTCATGATTCTCAACAATTGCATCTTCTTTCACCAAGATACCTTCATCACTAAAAGGAGAGATATCAGAAGAAGAAGAACTATGATAACCATGAATGTCTATGATTGTATCTTGTTCTATCACATCATTTCCAAAAATAGGAGAGATAGGAGGGGGTGTAGATTTAAGTTAAGCATCAACATTTTTAGTTTTATGACTAAGAGACTCTCATAACTAGGAAGCGTATTGAATGAATGACTAATATGTTTATTGACCAACTTTTTCTTTGCAAACTTGGAAAAGACGAATACTAACATTTGTGAAAAGTAATCTATGCAAACTAAAAATGGAAAGAGACTTAAATTGCAATGTAAAGAACTAGGTTGAAATGTGTAAATGCAATTTTTCAGATTTCAAACAAGGTGATTTACTCATTACACTATGCAACAATTTGAAAATGAAATGTTGTAAATGCAAATTTGGAATTAAGCAATGCATGAAATGAACCAATTTAAGCTAGATTTAGTGAAATGTATGTAACAAAAACTCAACCAACTAAAACAAATAACTAATGACACCAAACAAAAGTGCAGAAATAAGGTTTTTAATGTTGTAAAATGTAGTTTCAGATCTACACTAGGACTAAATCATCCAGAGAGGCGTATGAGTCCCAGTGAGGGTTTTTTGCACAATTTTCAAAAAAAATTAAGGGATTTTTATGATTTTTAGTTTGTATGATCTGTAACCTAAGTGCAAATGAAAATTTTATATGATTTGAGATGCAAAAATGCAACACATATGCACTTGCACTAATGCAAAATTTAGAAACCCTAGAATACCAATGAACTAATGATAATCCTAATGCAAAGTTAATGCAAGCTAGATCTAGAATGATGATGCATTCTAAATCAGAAAAGGAACTGTTCTAAATACAGGTTCACCAAAGTGAAAGGTTGAATTTTGTTGCTTCTATGCTTGGGAGATAGAATAAAAATCTTCCACACTCTCATTCAAGGATAATGTTAGAGATCTCAATCTCAAGTATGTAAAAGGAGGGGATCTTGCAATAGGGCTGTCCTAGGGTTTGATTAATGACTAACTGAGTCTAGATGATGGGTTCACCACCAAGCTAGGGCTTGGAAAGACTAATGAAATGCAAGATCTAATGTTCAAACCTAGTGATGCATGAAACTTGAATGAATGACTTAGAAATGCATATAAATCATAACAGAAAGTTGTAAAATAAAATGCATGCACTTGGAAACTTGAAGGGGAATGAATGGGGACTATAAATGCTAAAAATGTTGATTTTGATGTTGATTAGGACTCATACACTAGTTTGGGCATATCAGTCCCATACTAGGGTTTTTGGGCCAAAATAGGAATTTGGCAATGTCTGATTTGAAGCCACTAAAATCTAGAAAATCACTATAATGGGACTCATACACCACAAGTGGCATATCAGCCCCAGTAGGCCTTTTTTACCATAGAGGGTATAAATGCAAGGAGAATTGTTGTGTAGAGTGTGTGTGATGTGAAGGAATTGGAAGTGATCAAGTGTGAAGATCTGAGTGCAAACCTTAATGCTTATGACTTTCTAATGTAGTGAGCATAAGGTGTCTACATTTCAGTATGTTTGATGAGTTGTTTGTGCTCCAATGAAACTATAGCTTCAACATATCAGAGGCATTGTCAATAGTTTAAATTGGCAAAGAACCAACCCTTCTTCTATTCTTCTTTCTTCTAGATCACAGTGAGTCCTCTTATAGTGAGCCACTTGTTGTGAATTTTTCTCCCACATGCTCCAGTGAAGGCAGGGACCCCCTTTCTCTTTTTTTCTCCTCATTTTTACTTTTGTTGATCTTCAATTCTTCTCTTCTTGGGAGGTTATTTTGGGATTTATTCCAAATTTGATTTGAAATGGAAATGTTTTAAGATGTCTTGGGGATCTTGGGGTAAAATTTTGGATGTAATATGTAAATTTTTATTGCACCTATGGATAGAGAATGAAAAATTAGGCTAGGTTTCTTTTTGAATTTTTGGGAAATTCCTTCTAGGTCAAAAGTTATGGAGTTTCATGTATTTTGATCAGGTAAGAAATCAATAAATTTCTTGACCACAAGAAATCCATGACATGAAAATTCCAAAAATTTCCTAACAACAAGAATTCCTTAACATTAGAAATTTAGAAATTTCCTTACCACAAGAAATCCTTGACATTAAAATATGGGAATTTCTCGACCACAAGGAATCTATGATGGGTTGGAATTCATGATGAGTCAAAATCCGCATCAGGCCAAAATTTGTGGTAGGTCAAAATCTATGATCAGAAAAAATCCGTGACGGGTCAAAATTTGCGAATGACCAAAATCCATGACAAGTCAAAATCTGCGATAGGTCAAATCTGTGACGGGCCAAAATCCACGATGGGTCGAAATCCATGACAGGTTAAAATTTCTAAAAATTTTTGAAATGGAAAATTTTCTGAAACAGATTTTTTTTTTAAATGGAAATTTTTTCAAAAAAGGAAATTTCTCGAAATGGAAAATTTCTTAACAAGGCTAAAATTCCTAAATTTTATGATAGAGTTGAAATTTTTTAAAAATTATTTGAAGTCTAATTTTGATGTTTTAAGGATTGGATTTTATCATGTGAGCTATTAATGTTGGTATTTGATTTTTCAAGATTTTGAAATAAAGTTGTGGCCTTTCAAAAATTGAGGAGCTATCACAAAGTATTCCTAGAAGGAGATTAAATGCTTTGAAGGGGGACTTGCATATGAATCTATACCTCGATATATGCCAACTAGAAAAGTGTTTTGAATGGACAATAGAGGGATTATTTTATTTCTCCTAAAGGGATTTTCATTAGGATAAAAAAAGGGGATGTTTTGTTTCTCCTTGGACCAAATTTGTAATAGAATTATTTGATTGGATGTAAATGAGGCATGTGTTGCCAAGGATTAATGTAACTCCTTAGGGATTTTAGATATTCAATCTAGGCCATTGAAATGGATTTAATCCTAGCCATTGATCCAAAATTTAAAATATATAAAAAGCTAGTTCTTTCTCATCTGTAAGGGGTTTGTCAGTGAGTTAGAGATAGTTTTAGGAAAAAAGAGAACTAGAAATTGTTAAGAAATTGCTAGAGAAATTAATACAGTTAGGTTATTGAATTAGTGATTTTTTTTTAACTTTGAAAGTGTTATGGTTTCTTGCTTCTTATTCTCAAATCTTAGATTCATTTCATTTGTAATGATGGTGAAATGTTAAATATTTTTGATGAATCTACTACTCATACCATTTGGGGTTTGTTGATAATAAATCATAGTGCATGGTTAGTCTAAGACAAATATTACATTAAGTTCAACTATGAATGTTTATTCATGTCATGCTAGTAATTGGGTGTATGAATGATTGTTCATGGTTTGAAAATGTTTCACTTTTCCTTTGAAGATTACACCATTTATGTGGAGTTGTAGGCTTGTCCTTGCTCAAGAAAAAATAGGTTTCATGTGGATTTATCTTAGGTGCTAGATTAGGACCTCTCTCTAAACCCTATATTCTTTTGATCTTTCTTTGGGTTAGTATTAGGGAAGAAATAACATCACCACACTGTAACATTTGATGATAAAATAATTTTTAGATTTTAGATCTAGAAAGTTGAGTCAGGGTTTTATACATTTTCATATTTCATAAAAACCTCATTTGAGTCTTATACCTTCCAAACTTATTTGACCATAAATGCCCTTTATGATTACCAACAAACCACATCAACTACTAAGTTGTTTTTGCATTTTCAAGACTTGACAATCTAAACCTTGGGGTTATTTTCTATAGTTTGTCTAAAGAAAGTGACCTTTCAAGAGAGATTAAAAACTTGTGTTTTATCTATGTTGTGCAATGCTAAAACACTCATCAATAGAATTAGTACTAGAAGGAGGGCTTGGTATAAAAAATATCTATATCCTAAGAGTTTGCATCACCTTGCATTATAAGACAAATGCAAAATTCATAATACTTCTTAGCATAATAAGCTGGAGTGTTTGACCTTTTTACAAAGAGGGGAGATGGCTTTGCATGGGAAAATATTCTTTTGGGAGGTGTGTGAACCATTTCCTTCTATATATTTGGAAGAAGAGCTTGTTGATGTTGCAATTGAGGCCTTCATAGAAATGAGTAAGGATCAACTTAATAGTGACAATGGATTGTGTTTTCAAGATATTCTCCTATCTAGTTGGTGCAAAGTGCATAATACACCCCATTCAAAGCTCACTTACCCCTTAGTGAGGATATTATCAATAAAGTTAGAAGTCATTCAAAATCGATGGAACAATTATATATAAGTGAGATTGAGTCATCTAAGGAGTACATGGTAGAGAAACCAATGAACATTAAAGCTAAAGAATATGTAGTAGCAGATGTAGGGACAATTGTAGAAGAAATTGAGTGTAATAAAGAAGAATCAAAAATACCTAGGATAGCAGAGATTAATAATGAGTGTCTAGTTATATTGGAGCCTGAAGTGATAAGTGATGCTCCTAGGGGAAACAATCAAATATCCAAAACAAAAGATTCAACTGAAGTGGATGAACTACATGGGAAGGAAGTTACCAATCAAGCTTTCCTTAGCCATCATGAAGATTCTCTATAAATAATATGTAGTGACTTCATTATGAATTTTATGAAGGATTGGTCAAGCTTACAATACAAAATCCATATAGAGTTGTTATTTCCTAGTTGGTATAGGATACATGAATTGGCATATGTTGATTTCACATGTTCATTGTGCCAAGAAGTGATTATGTAGGTTAAAGAACAAATAGGATTTCCAAAAAAAATCGATAGAGAGTTCCATGGTTCCCTTACAAAGGATACACAAGAAAATATATCAAATAAATACTTAATAAAGGAACTTCAACAAGTTGTTGATGAATATCCCTTGGAGTAGTAGAAAGGATTAAATGAAGGAGTTGATGTTCCTAGCAGCTGTGATCAAGAGGCGAAACCAAGGCTAATAAAGGATGAACCTAGGGAGTCTTCTCATTTATCAAATTATAATTTCCCTTTATATGTTGATGAATTGAGCGTTGAAAAGTCATAGGTGTTATGCAATGATTCTTATATTGATCATTCTAATGTGCAAGGAAATCTAAATGATGCTAAAAAAAGTGATATTGCACTCATAACTAATGGATATATGATCATTTTTCAACATTAGAATAGATGTTTGAAGATCAACCTATGATGGATCTTGATGGGTATCTAGTTGAAGAAGTTGTTGCAAATGTGGATGTTCTTATGATTTCATTGTTGGTACCACATGAAGACATACAACTAGGTAAAATGTTCCATGATTCCCAATCTGAATTTGTTCAATCTACTTTTCACCTTTTGTTATCTGCTGATGACTATGACTCTACTTTACATGTTTTGGATGCAAGAGGAATACTACACCACCAATTATGACCTACGAAAGTTGATATTGGCTCATCACAAGGTGTATTAGTGGGCAATAGACATGAAATTCTATCTAAATAGGGAACACATTAGGTTATTTCTATCCTTACTATGAATTCTAAAATATATCAATTTGATTATGGATGTTTAGGAAGGAAATCTTGCATATGGACTAATCATGGTATTGAGGACTTGCCTCAATTGCAAATTTTTCCAATTTTTTCCACTAAATATGAAAGTATTGCTACAAGAATACATTTTTATGAGTATTAGGATAAGTCTACCAAGTTTAGATCCATAACCTATGCTCTGTTACTACTAAAAATTCTAAGAAATCATGTCAGGTTAGGTGTTTTTCCATGCTATCTGAAACTTTCTTAGATTCTTATAAATAATTAGATTATGTTTGGTTTTCCTACTTTTCTTTTCTCTCTGTTATGGGTTTAGGTTTGTTGTAGGTAGGTTTGGGTTTTCTTTTCTTTTCAATCTAGTTTGGGGCTCTCTTGTTTTTATTTGGGGATGTTTGTAAGCATAACAAAAATTTAATTATCTAAGAATATTTTGAATATTTATTTGAGAAACACCAATCATGTTTTCAAAATGGATGGTGAAGGTCTCCTATTAGTGTTAGATAGTTGAGATATTTGATCTAAGAAGGATGAATCATTGGTTTGATTTGACTTGAAGTATTTTGAAATCTTATATTTATCACATAGTTTAAAAATCTTGAGGTCATTGTGGGTTTCTATATGAAGTCATGTTAAGTGTAAAATCTTAAATTTTGCTTCAATTCCACTCTAATGCTCAACCCTAAATGTAGGCTTCATTGCTTGTAGGCTAAAATGAGAAAATAAAAGAGAAAAATGAAAAAATGAAAAGAGAAAACAATGAAAATAAAAAGAGATTCATCTTTTAGGGGGATTCAAATAAATCTACCACGGGTATGGACACCTAGTTGGCAGTGGAGCTATGTTCAAGAGAATCACAATGACAACCTTGTTAGTGCTATGGACACCTAACTAGGAGTGAGGCAATATCTAGGTTTCTTTTAAAGTAGAATCATTCATGTGGCTTATCATGATGAAGCTTAGGTTCATGTGGTCATCTTAAGGTGGGAAATGAATCCACTTGTGCACACTTGGATTTTTAGTATATGGAAAGTTAGATATACTACTGGTGTTGATTCTTTGATCATATGTTTTGATTTGTTTGGCCTAGTATGGAGACTGAAACCAAAGACTTTTGGTTTGTGATTCCTGTTTGTCATCGAAATTCTTTGGAGCATTTTCAAAGTAGAGTCACCATTTGTTGTTCCTTTTTCACACACATGCCCTGCCAAAGGTAGGTGCCCCCTTTCTCTTTTTATGTTCCCACATTTTTTATTTTGTCAATTTTCAGTTTTGCTCTTCTTGGGAGGTTATTTTGGGATTAAGTCCAAATTTGAATTGAAATGGAAATGTTTTATGATTTCTTGGGGACCTAGGGGTGAATTATAGGATGTCATGTGTAATTTTTTCTTGCACCATAGATAGAGCATGAAAAATTAGGCTAGGTTTCTTTTTGAATTTTTGGGAAATTCGTTCTAGGTCAAAATTTATGGAGTTTCGGGGATTTTGATCAAGTGATAAATCTAGAAATTTCTTGACCACAAGAAATCCCCAACATTAAAAATATAGAATTTTCCCAACCACAAGAAATCCTCGACATTAAAAATCTATAAATTTCCTAACCATAAGAAATCCTTGACATTAAAAATCTAGAAATTTCCTGACCACAAGAAATCCTCGACATTAAAAATCCAAAAATTTCCTTACCACAAGAAAACCCTAACATTAAAATCTGTAAATTTCTTGACAACATGAAATTCACAGTGGGTTGAAATGTGTGATGAGTCAAAATCCATGACGGGCCAAAATTTGTGACCAACCAAAATTCATGATGGGTTGGAATTCATGATGAACCAAAATATGTGACAGGTCAAAATTCGTGATGGACCAAAATCCGCGACGGGTTGAAATCTGCAATAGGCCAAAATCTGTGACGTGTCGAAATTCATGATAGGTTGAAATCCACAATGGGTCAAAATCTGTCATAGGTCAAAATTTCTGAAATTTCTTGAAATGGAAATTTTACCAAAATGGAAAATTTTCTGAAAATAGAAATTTCTCAAGATGGATTTTTTTTTTAAAATAGAAATTTCCCGAAATGGAATATTTTGAAAAAGGAAATTTCCCGAAATGGATTCTTGACAAGGCTAAAATTCCTAAATTTGATGATAGAGTTGAAATTTTAAAAATATTGTTCGAAGTCTAATTTTGATGTTTTAAGGATTGGATTTTATCATGTGAGCTATTAATGTTGGCATTTTATTTTTCAAGATTTTGAAATAAAGTTGTGGCCTTTCCAAAATTGAGGAGCTATCACAAAATATTCCTGGAAGGATATTAAATGCATCAAAAGGGGGATTTTCATATGAATCTGTGCCTCAATATATGCCATCTAGAAAAGTGTTTTGAAAGGACAATAGAGGGATTATTTTATTTCTCCTAAAGGGATTTTCATTAGGATAAAAAGGGGATGTTTTGTTTCTCCTTGGACCAAATTTGTAACAAAATTATTTGATTGGATGTAAATGAGGCATGTGTTTCCAAGGCTTAATGTAACTCCTTAGGGATTTTAGAGATTCAATCTAGGCCCTTGAAATGGATTTAATCTTGGCCATTGATTCAAAATCTTAAATCTAGACAATAATCTTGACCAGTAGAACGTAGGAGAAGAATTATATGAATAACGAAAGCGCTCTGCAACTGGTGGATCCTATGATGGGGTCCTTGGTGTTCATGTCAGTACCAAGTGGAGGAGGCTTGGTCCTCCTCCACTTAGGTTTTTCTGTGTGGCTTGCTCCGTATGTTGGGGCTGTCACATTTTTTTCTCTCCTTGCTTTCCCTAGTTTTGTGAGTTCTTTTATTTTAATTTGGTTATGCAACTGTCTCTTTGTTTCTCTCGCTCTGTGAGTTTTCTCAGGCTTGGTCCTTAGGGGCTTTAATGGAAGAAGGTGCAGACCCCCTTGATCTCTGGGTAAATGGTGGTGATTGGCCTTCATCAGCTAAATCTTTTAAGGTAGCGGTTGAAGGTAATCGTTTCCCTATTCTTGAATTTGCTAGGTTTGATATTGGTGCGGAACCAGAAGAGGAGGGCTATAGTGGCATGGTGGATGGTGAAGGTAAGTCCCTGGTTACTCCCTATTTTACTAGACTCATTCCTAACCTTGGCATGAAATTTTTTATCAAAAATGTTCGTGGTAGGCTTAAAGACACTGCAATTTTTTTTGTTGCTATGGACTTAAACAAAATTCTTGCAAGAAAATATATTGATGCCTAGTTCTCTAACATTTAGGCTACTAATATTGGCATCCAAATAAGTTATTGTAGGATGCTCCAATGTGGTCTATTCATTATTTTTCTAAAAATCAATGATATGCAAACCAAAGTGATCAAAAAATCATATTGGAATCTTAGTGGTTGTGTTTTTTTGCTCTTGCATGGTCACCAGCCACCATTGTGAAAGAGGCACTTGCCCTCTCTTTCCCTAGGTGGGTTCTAATCAAGAATCTTCCCCCTGATTTCTAGGAACTCATCCCTACTTTGTTGGCTCCCTTTGGCAATTTGGTTCAGGTGGATGAAGTGAAGGCTTCTCTTCCACACCTCGATGCTAGTGCTCTAGTTTCTCTGAATCCTAGCACAAAAACTCCACCGAGAATTGCAATTGAGGATGAAGGAAATATCAT